>CAKNWW010097003.1:591-15866 GCA_932074435.1 Andricus kollari | reverse complement strand
TTTGCATTTAGTGCTTTGCGAAAATTCCCATTTTGAATAAGAAATTCAGAGTGAAATGGCATCATATGCGCTTAGGTTCAAGAGGATGATAAAATTCCTAAATCTCATCATTTGTTTCATCACAGAAAAAGATCTCCGTTCTGCTACCCGCCAACGCTGATTCCCGCCAACGCTGATTTCTTCTAATACGATTTTTTCTCTTTCAACTTAGAATAAAATAATAATAATAATAATATCTGATTGTATGTTTTTTATTCTGCTCTACCGACCATGGTAGTTATTCCAATTTTCTATGGAAAAAATTAGAAATACGTAGAATGAACATCACAAGAATACCTTTGCTATTGTGTTTTGTAAATTTTACAGTCTTTCCTAGGGAACATAAAAACTTTTTTTTGGTATGAGTAAAATAATCCACCATATTTATTATTATATTCCAATAAACTCAATAACTTCACATTTTAATATTCACAATAGTAATTTTTGAAATAGTGACGCTATCTTCTGGCTTAATATTTTCTTGTTGTAAAAATAAATATTATAATATCAAAGTTTGTGTGAAATGGAGTCTCATTTAATTTAAATTTGATGAAAAGAAAGAAAATTGGCGTCACGATTACTGGAACGTTTACCGTTATATCTTCAGGATGATGATCTATGATTGTTTAAAGAGAATAAGAAAAAGTGATTTCTTTATTTTTATATTATATACATAGTTACTTGAGGATAAATGAAAACTATACAATAGTGAGCCTCAAACTATGAGTTTTAGGTATATTATATTACATAAAGATCTCGCCACTGCTGTCTAAAATGTCGAGGCTAAAGACAAATAAAATATTTTATGTTTTTTTAAATACTAATTCCACTAGGAGCCAATGACATTTTCGTGGATAGCAGTACCTCCCATGGGGACACTGCGGTGGTTTATTCTCAATCTCCTTTACTTTTACAGCTCCGACTTTAAAATTTCTCAGAGGTAAATTTTTGAAAATGCCTTGTGGTCGCATAAGCACGTAACCACAACAAAAAAGTTAAAAGCTGATGCTTTTTAAACTTCCTGATCGATACTTTAGCCTGTCGATATCGTACGTCGCTTTACATCCATGCACGATTAGTTACCTTCGTTAAAATAGGGAAACTCATTTTGATTAATTAACGTTTTTTACAACATACGGAAAAAAGTAAAAATATTCTACTTTGTGATGTGAAAAAAGGTCCAACCACGTCTGCAATTTTTCAATTAAAATTTTCTAGTTTAAATATTAAAGCTTTTAGCAATCTTTTTAGTTTAAGGAATGTGCTCTTTCATACTGAGGGTGATCGACCGAACGGGAGATAAGATTTGACCCCGCAGGCTTCTTGAATCACAAAACTTGAAGTGACATAGTAGATGTGTCAGAATCATGAAGTTTCTGCAAATTTCAAGAACATAGAAGTCTTCCGGGTAAGAAACCATCCATAAATTACGTAACACATTTATTGCCAATTTTTTTACCCCTCACACCGTCCAAGTAACAAATCATAACAAAATAGTCTACACCCCCCCACCCCTCCCACCTCCTATGTTAAGCAATTTTTGCAATTATTTTCAGCCGCGTTTTGTTAAATACAATTTATTCACTAACTACACTAATTTTTAATCTTAAAAATTAAAGTATGTCATTACATTGTTTATTCAAGATTGCTTTCAAAATTACATCAGTTTCTATTATACACATTAAATATTAAAGAGCTTTCAATTGCAAATTTAAAAAATTTCAAGTTTTCCATTGTAAATCTTCTAAATTTAATAACATTGAAAAAAATATATTGGAAAGTACACAATTTCAAACTATAAACATTCAAAATTAATCAATTTTTTATTTATGTAAGTCTTAAAGATTGAATTAGTTTTAATTGTTCATTTTCAATTTTTAATTGGTCAAAATTATATACCATTAAAATATCAATTTTAAGAATTATATAATTTTCAATTCAATTTTTTCAAAAATTAGGACTTTTTATTTCGAACTTTTTAAAATTGTTGAACTTTGATTGATAAATCTTTAATATTCAGGAGTTTTCAATTAAAAAATTTACAATTAAAAATTCGGTAATTTTAATCATTTACATTTGAAACTTCTTTAATTTGCATGATTTAGAATGTTTTAAACTCTTAACTTTTGATCATCAAAAGCACCAAATTTAAGAATTTTAATTTATACATCTTTAAGATTTAAAAAGCTTTAATTTCAAATCTTGAAGATTAAAGAATTTTGCATTGTAAACCTTCAAAATTGAACTATATATTCAAAAAAATGCAAATATACATCACTTTAAACTATAAACATTCCAAATTAGTAAATTACATTCAATTGTTATTCTTCAAAATTTAAACTATCTAAAAACAACATTATAAATTACGAACTGTCTACCGTTATAGAATTTTCCGTAAGACTAAACCCCTTTTCCAGCTAGTTCAGGACTAAAGTTACGGAAAGCTTCATAATACTAACCCTACTGTAACACGTGACCGGTTAGTTTTACGAAAAATTCCGTAATACTAGTCAGTGCAGTGCCCAGAAAATACATATCTTTATGATATGAATAATTAAATTTTAATAATGTTTTATGTAAAATTCTGTAATTCTGACAATTTACATTTGAAATATGTTCAATTTGGAACATTCGAAACTGAAGAGTCGTGAACTTTCGATCTTTAAAATAATCTAAATTTAAGAATTTTGAGAAAATTATATTAAATTAAAGAACAAAGTTTACAGGAACAAAGAAACCAGTTTTTTAAACCAAAGAAATCTCTTTGCAGAAAAGAAATTTTTGTTTGGCTGAAAGCCAATGAATATTTTTCTACGATTCAAAGAAATCATATTTGAATCAAGAATCTTAATCGTGAGTGTTTTGTCTTGTAAGAACATCTGGTTATGATACAATATCTCAAGGCAATTTAATGTATTTCTTTGCTTCTAATTCCTGCTGGGATAAGATCTTATATTTAAATCAAAGTAATCTGTATATACATAGATTACTGAAATCCGTTAAAAATTCAAATGGTATGAAATTCGATGCAGCTATTTACACATTTGTTATCACTTATGATTATTAATTATATTTCATAGTACTTTGAATTGAAGCATATATTTTAATTTGATAAGTAGGCTTTCGAAATGAGAAACCTGTTATAGGCGGATGTAACGCACTATTTTTGCTAGCCTTTTTTAGAAAATAATGATATTTACTATAATAATCCGTAGATTTGGTCATACATTTTTTTAGATTTTTCGACAGGTCAAACGTGAACTAAAATAACCTAAACATTTTGAAGAACGATTGCGATCACAATGAACGCTAATTAGAATTTAATAAAACGAGATTATACCATTTTCTCAAATCTCTTATCAAATCACCTAATTTTACATTTTTAACAACAATTTAAAAGATTAAAATTCTTCAATAAAGGTTTTAGATATTTTTACTTCCTGTTTAATCTGTTATCAATTCCAAAAAAGTAGATGATCAAATCTAAGGGTCTATTTAGTAAATAGTGCAAGCCCTAAGCCACATAAAAAATATTAAATTTGGGGATAGGAGTTATTTCAAAAAGTGTAAAAAAGACTTTATGTTTATTGATATTTTTCTTTAAAATGATGGAAGAAAGCACATTTTGGATTCATGGATTTTGTAGAGGGTTGATTTGGTAAAAATATTACGCAACAGTATGAATTCAACCGTTACCCCCTATCTAATATTATCATTTTCCCGAACCCCAGACTCCCAAAAGCTATTACGCGATTTATGGATGACCCCTAATAGTTTATAAAGTCTTCCAGATCTAGAGTCTACATTTCCCTTCGACTATGAACAAATCACCCTGAAATCGGCTCACCCTTCTGTCCGTTAAGCCTCTTCCAATGTTTATTTCTTAGCTTGGAAAAGACTTCCCTATTGTATTTCCTTTTTCGCACGTCCCTCTGTTCTTGGCTGCCTTCCTCTACATTCATCGTACAAATATGCCACTCCTTTTACTCGTCCCTTTCCACTTGCTCTATTTATCCTTTTTCTACCTTTCAAGTCCTTAGCTTGCTCTTACCCTTTGTCAGCTTTTCTGCAAACGTGGGTCAAAGAAAATCGAAACTCCCAGCTCCCTCGGGACCGAGTATTGACTCTTGGTATTGAAAATTAGGAATCGCTAAAACTTCAGAAAAGGTCGCTCTCATTAAATTCTTTTTAAAAATACACATTTAAGATATTTGGCCACACAGAACACGAATCTGACTTAAACAAGTATATCTTTCTTACCGTTTTCAAGATATCGAGCTTTTTTTACCATTTAAAATATTGATTATCTGCTATTTTGTTTTAAATCCATTAATTTCACGTATTTTCTCACTAAAACGCGTGAGTTTTTTTGGGCTTTTGGAAAAGAAGTTTAGCGTGAGTGGGGAGGGATGAAGCCCTTACTTTCTCCATCTTACCTTTCCAATGTGCGTGATTAAAAATACTCCTAGGGGGCCCTTGAAAAGGAGTGATACGTAAGTGGGGAGATATGACCCACGCGCCACCCCCCACTCACACCGAACTTTTCTTCAGGGATCTGAAGGCAAAACACGCATCCTACTGTTGAGAACTTTAAATCAGTGACCTTGGGAAGGTGGAAAGAAAAAGTTGATCTTCAACTGACTCTTCCCACCTTTCCAAGGTCCCTGGTAAAAATGCTGAACACTAGGACGCTCAATTTTCTTTTCGGGCCCCAGGAAAGGGGTTCGGTGTGAGTGCAGGGAGAGATGTCACCCACATCCCTGCCCTCATTCACGCTGAATCTCCTTTTTATGGGCCCAGCAAAATCGGGGACCATTGAGAAGGTCTCGGGGTGCCTTCGAATTGGCAACGATCTCGATTCTGTAGGTTTCCTTCTCGGAGGCACCTCGATTCCTTTTCAATGATTGTTGGTGGAGGGGAAGACACTAGGCGAGAGAAGCAATTTTCTCGGTTGGATTCGTGTTCAGCATGAAGAAATACATCAAATATATAAGTTTAGGGTCAAAATATCTCAAGTGTGCAACTTTTAAATCGATAGTTCTATTTTCAATCAATATATACAGTTTTCGATTCGCTTTTATATCAAAATAACTCCTCTAAAATATTTTTTCAAAAAATTCATTGGTTTAAAAGTTATTGACAATCAAAGTTCCTAAACATTTTTTTTCTAAAATTGATTTATCGCGAACGGTTCATCGAAATTCAATAATTGAGTTGTGAACATTTTTGTTACGAAGTATACTTTACGCTAATCGTTTGTTTTAAACAATTGAAAATTAAATAAACTTCTCCGCCTGTGAAAGAACTCTTCTACATTTTGATAGATTCTACAATCTCTTCCGAAAATTCGTACGATGTTCGTAAAAAAATGTGTGCATTTAATCAAATGATAAAACTTTTTAAATGATTTTTTTTGTCCAGGAAATATTTTGCACTGTATTTAGCTGTTTTTGGCATCAAACTGATAGGAATGAAACGAACCTGTTTGATCGTCTTCGCCTTTAAGAGTCGCGATTCCAGACATTTTTCATGTTTTTCATGCTCCTCGTTGGTAAAAAGGTGAAAATGAATTTGTTTGAAAAATTGCATCGCCCACTCAAATAATTGCTTCGGAGATGCTATTAATAAATTCGTGTCTTTTTCATAACTGGTATTATACGCGTGTCTCTTGACAGTACCCCCCTTTCCGTAACAAGCACCCTTGCTGTGAGAAGTAGCAAAAAAGTGCCACTCTGTATCAATTCCGAAATCTTTTATGTGATTCATGAAATTAAAAATATTATACTTGTTTTTATACCGCGACGCTGCCCCGTTCGAAAAATATAATTTTTTTTACTTTATTATGGTCGAATTTTTTTTTTAATGAGAAATTACTTCTCCGTTAAACAAATTTACAGCAACTGAATCATGCTGCAGATTCTCCGAAAAAATTACAAAATTTTCATGATGCAGAAAATTAATTTCTCATTTGAAAGAAAAATTCGGCCCTAACAAAGTATAAAATACTGTGTCGCAGAATAAAAACAAGTACAATTTTTTAAATTTGTTGAATCACAACAGAGATTTCGGAATTAATGCAGAGTATCATTTTTTTGTTACTTCTCATGGCAAATGTGCTTGTGAGGGAGTAGGGGGTACGGTCAATAGGGGGTACTGTCAAGAGACACGCGTATTATTCAAGTTTGCAAAAAGACAAGAATTTATAAATAACATCTCCGAATCAATCATTTGAGTGGGCGAAGCAATTATTTGAGTGGGTGAAGCAATTTCTCAAAAAAATTCATTTTCACCCGTGTACCAACGAAGAACATGAAAATCATGAAAAATTTCTACAATCGCGATTCTCAAAGGCGAAGACGATCAAACAAACACGTTCGTTTCATTCCTATCAGCTTGATGCATAAAACAACGAAATATTCTGCAAAATCTTTTCCGGACAAAAAAAATCAGTTAAAAAGTTTTATCATTTGATTGAATGCATACATTTTTTTACGAACATTGTACGAATTTCTTCGTAATTCTTGAATAGACAATATTGAAATTATCGCTGTGTTTTCATTTTGAAACATATTTGCACCTCCTTATGATGAAAAATCACGAAAATGATATGGGTATTTTGAGTCGCACAATAACTGAGGGCGCGTGCGCCTGAACGTGTTCGACCATCGCTGGAGGTCGGAGCGCGGATACAAAAAACCCAATAAATTTTGAACTACTGTAAAATACAAACTTTTTTTCACCAAAAGTTTCGGAATAAATTTTAGAATCTATTAAAACGTAGAAGAATTCTTTCACAGGCGGAGAACTTTTATTAATTTTCAATGGTTTAAAACAAAGGATTATTCAAACAATGAAAACATGTTTTTTACTACCAAACAATGTTTTAGCGTAAAGTATACTTCATAACAAAAATTTTCATAACTCAATTATTAAATTTCGATGAGCCGTTCGCGAGTAATCGATTTTTGAAATAAAAATGATCAAGAAATTTGATTGGTAAAAACTTTTTAAAAAACACATTTTTTGCAAAAATATTTTAGATGAGTTATTTTGATATAAAAAAGAATCGAAAACTGTATAAATTAACAGAAAATAGAACAATCGATTTAAAAGTGGAACACTTGAGATATTTTGACCCTTTAAAAAACATGAAGGGGAACGACCTTTCTAGCAAATTTACCGATATAGGCCAAGAGATGCAAGGTGATATAAAAAAATAACGAGTCAAGAATTCTCGCAAAATGGTTCAATCGAGTTTTACATTTAATGCTCTAATTAGCTAATTTAATTACAGTGTATATATTTGATAAAGAAGTGCTTCAGTTAAAGAAAAGCAATTTGAATTTAATTGACCTGTAAAATGGGTTAATTGAGCTCTATAAATTGTGGGGAAAGGAGGTTTGCTATGCTTAGTTCATTTTCTCTGAAGATAGTAGACTTATTGACGATCTGAGCTCAATTCATCAACAGTGTCGAGTTCGACGATTTCGAAAGCACTCAGGAAAGCGGACGGGAATCACCGTCACGACGTTGCAACGCTGGACGCTTACAAATGAGCTTGCAAATGCTGGAGCGCTAAGGTTAATAACCTCATCTCGAGTCTTGAACGGAATTAAATTGAAGCTTTCTTGCCCGTAAGCGCTGCGACACATGCAATACTAAACTACGACAACAACGTTTCCTTTCAAAAGGTGTTATCATCGAATCAAAAGCTACTGCTAAAATTGACAAATTATTAAAAAAGAAAAACAATCAACCTAATCTATTGTAAATCAGGCAGGTTCTACACTTGAAGCCGCAGAATATCTTGAAGACGAAAAATGTTGTTTTTAGAGGACCTTACGCAATACGTATTTTTCAGATTTACGAAACAACAATTTTTTACGAAGTTATGAGTATTTGAACTTCGTGCTTTGTTGTTCAAAAAAATCCCAATTTTTTCTTAAGACCTCTATGAATTTTATCTCATTGAGGAAAATATCCTGCGATTTTAATGCAGGATGAATAACTTGTGTAGACAGGAGAATTTTCCTTTCATAAAATCAAATTTTCTCGTTTTTCCCGTAAGCAACGACAGGTATTGAAAAATATGAGATAAAATTTAGAAGTTATATGTTTAGGAAATAAAAATCTACTGTCCCCGCAAATGTTTTAACCGTCATAAAGCTGAGAGGACGCCTTCCTTATATAATCAAAAACTGGAATTCTCGCGAGTTAATTCCCGCCCACCGTCAGCCCCAAAACCGACACTGTCTCACAGTTTCTCTGTATATATACTTTATTTTGAAAATATGAAAAAAATATTTTCTGGAAAACCACACCTTTTTATTTTCACAGTTTCTACTAATATAAGAAAAGATATTGTATCAGTTTTATGCTTGTGTTGTGAATGATGCAAAGAGAAAGAGATATTTTTTATACAGATATTTTAGATGTGCAAATTTTTATGTCAAAATTTTGTCGTAAATGTCGTTGTTTGCAATAAACATAAAAAGATCGATTTTATGAAAAAAATTCTACTATCCACAAAAGTTATTTAGCCTCCATAAAGTTCACAGGATGTCTTCCTTATAGAAGACAAAATTTGAAAATAATATATAATTGTGGGTTTTTTTAGAAAATTTTAGCTTTTAATATTTTCAGAAAAGCTGCCGTCATTTTGTTATTTACCTGTTTTTAAACTATTCGACGGCTTTCGAAAGGAGACGATAAATGATATCAGAATGTGGAAAGAATTCTAGTATATTGTAAAACTGTCTGAAATTTTCTAGATAGTTCTAAAATATTTTAGAATATTCTGAAGTCTTTTAGAATATTATTTACGATGTGTGTTATTTTCCGGCATAACTTATCGGATTTTGATTTTCTCTTCCGGCATCTTTTTCTCTTACAACAAGAATCAGATGATTATATGCAGAAGCCAGGAGGGCAAAATGGGATAGTCCATTCCTCTCCAGGTTAAATTACAAACCTTTCCAGCAGGATAAGGTACCGATGCACCAAAGTAACCGAAATAATGTGCTCTCGTTAAAGAAACAAGGTTAGGTACTCAATAGGCCTCCTCACATTTTCCATTCCGGCATACTTTATCCGAGATGGATTTTTAAACTTCTGGAAAATCACCTCAAATTCTTTGGAAATCCAAAGAATTGAAGCACGAGTTCGGTCACACTCGTCGCCTTTTCCATGTTTCCGTGTGGGCGAGCGGAGGTTCAGACAGAGAGATTAAATGTAAGGTCGATCTATCACAAAGATTAACTTTTCATTTTCTATTCTTGCACGGTTTTCTAAAGATGCATTTTTAAACATGTTGAAATTAATCTAGAATTTTTTGAAGTTCACTATAGATTCTTTAGAATTCACTATGAATTGTTTAAAATTTGTTGGAATCCCGCTGACAGAGAAAATTATAAGGAAAAATGCTCTTGCCTTTTGTAGAATAATGGAACTACATACATTGCTTAATCTGCAATATTCTAGGAATTTCTGGACTTTTTTGGAATATTCTGGGGTGTTGTAGAATATTTTAGAATGTTCTCAAATATTTAAGAATGTTCTATAATGTGCCGAAATCTCCTATAGATTATGAAATACGAATTTTCTTGAATGGTTTCGCTCATACATGACGTCACGCTAGTATTTTTTATTTTCACCCGACCTCTCCCCCCTAAACATTGCGTCCATGCAGAAAAATCCTCCCCTTCCTCTCCTTTCTCATAGCTAAAATAATTACATCGTTTTTGGATGAAAACAATGTTCTGAACTTTTCATTTTTCTGACTTTTTCAATTAACTTCAATTACAGAAAAACAAGAAAATCATCATCACGCTTAGTGGGACGTTTACCTTCGAATGATTTGCAATTTCTTATAATATTTATAAATGTACTGAACTTTTTTCGAACATTTTCGAATTTCTGATAATAATCCGGAATTTTCTAGGCAAAATTTAAATAAAGCACTTTTACACTACCGTCGGAAATTGTCTGTACGATCAACGAAAGTACTATTAAAAATCACTGCTAACTTTGAAACGTGGCTACTATAGTTCAAAAATGAGGTGAGTAACTTTTCTAAGCAACCGTGGAAAAGCTTATGCAATTACGCTTCAATTGAGTTCGTATAGACATATTTTTGACCTTCCAGAGAGAATATACTGCGTGAGAAGTTTAAAAAAAAAATTCAACAATTTCTCGAATTTTGTACCTTGATTTCAACTTGTGGTATGCCCTAGGAAAATTGTAGCAAAATTCTCAAATTCATTCCAATTGGTCTTTGAACTCTTGTCTATAATGTCGGCTAACAAAATTTGAAAAATCTTCACGAATTCTCGAGATACGACTAAAAAAGTCCAAGCGTGTCCGCGCCGAATTTCAGTGCTCACCCACTGATACTCGAGGCAGACACGCTTAGACATTTATTGTCATATATTGGGAACCTCTGAATATTTTTTAAGTTTTATTGGCCTAAATTGAAGATGAGATTTCATGAATTACGTCCTATACATTTCAGTTTTTTCTCTTGATTATCTGAAGTCACAGCACGAGTTGAAGTTGAAAAAAAATCTGAGAAATTCTCGGCGACCACCGCTCTCGCGGTCGACAGCAATAATCGCCGACTTAAACTTGACACTTGAGACTTGGCCATTTTTAGTCGTATCTTGAGAACCCGTAAAGATTTTTTAAGTCTTATTAGCTTCAATTAAAGATAAGTCATGCAACAGATTGAAGTCGAGGTACGAAATTTGAGAAATTCTTGAATTTTTTTTAAAACTTCTCACGCAGTATATTCTCTCCGAAAGATGAAAAATATATCTATTAGGGCTTAGTTGACGCATAGTTTAATAATTTGCTTACCGGTTTTTTAAACAAGTTTCTCGCACCATTTTTGAACGAGCAATCACGATTCAAAGTCAGCAGTGATTTTTAATAGTACTTTCGCTGATCGCACCGATAATTACCGACGGTAGTGTATACATATCATATATAAAATTTAACATATTTGTAGAATATTTTATAATTTATATTTAAGTAAGCTATAAAATGAATTTAAGTGTGAAAATAACGAAGACGAATTAATGAGAAGACACCCTAGGATGTGCCTGACTAAAACTAGACGTAACTACTGAATACTGAATGCAGTCATATTATCCACGTTTCGTTGTATAAATGAAATTCGCAAAATCCGATACCCTCAATTATTTGCATAAATTTCATATTTCCAATATATATTTGCCTTCCAAACAAGACCTCGAAAAATGAAAGTTACGAACCGCAGTACTCTAATGCACTACCTTAAGGATCTAGTGGGATATATTTAAATGATTCAAAATGAAATTTTATACTCAAAGGATCATAGATATACTCTGCGTAATGTGAATCTCAAAATTCCACAAGCATTTATAATGATCAACACAAATGAAAGATCTTTATGGAAGATCGGCGCAAGAAGATCTATTTTTAAATGTTGACAATTTTAAAAGGAAAACTTAAGTGCTATTTAGAAAAAAAACTTGAGGCAAAATCCTTTATTTAGCGAAAGTAATTTAGATTTTCGTGTTTTAGCTTAAGCTATAGATAACTGCTACAAGTCTCAATGAATACTAATGATCAATAGCTAACTTTTATTTTCAAACGATTCTGCACAAGCCTATTTAATTAGTTTTTATAAACCGACTGTTACTTGTCAATCACACAGTTATCACTTTTGTAAACAAATTTTGTGCCAAATGATAATAATGTTGATAAAAAGAAACACGGAGAGTTGTAAAGACTCTTTTAAGGCAGAATTCTACTTTGGAACGCACGAAAAAATGCAATTTTTGTGATTTTTTTTTAACATTAGGTAAGATATTGATGTAGGCTTTGCTATGCTTAATAAATATACTCCTAAAAAACATTTAAAAAATTTTTTCAGTTTATTTTGTGCGCTCTATATACATTTTAATGGCACTTTCTCAAACCCACGTTTTTTACCGCTTGTTAAAAAAATCTCCGAAACTACAGAATCGATTGGTCTGAAATTTTTACCACATATTCTATACACATACATCAAACGGTGGTAGCAGGTTTTTTTTTATTTACATGCAAAAAAAATGGCGGCAAATTGAAACAAAAAAAAAAAAAAATCTCATTTTGTTTGCTTCTTTTTTGCAAAAAAATAATAGTAAAAATAAAAATTTGCATATAAATCTGCTACCACCGGTTGATGTATATGTATAGAATATGTGCTCAAGATTTCAGACCAATCGATTCGGTAGTTTCGGCGATTTTTTTAACAAGCGGTAAAAAACTTTGTTAAAAAGAGAAAATACCATTTAAATGTATATCGAGAGCATAAAATAAACCAAAAACAATTTTTAAATATATTTTAGGAGTATATTTATTAAGAATAATAAACCCTACATCAATATCTTTCTTGATGTTTTTTAAAAAAATTTACAAAAATAGCATTTTTCTCGCGCATTCCAAAATAGAATCCTGCCTTAAGGAATAAAAGAATTGCATTATTTATCTACAGCGAAATTATAAATGCAAAAATTCAAGGAACTATTGTTGAATAAACAATTTTAGCACGCGCTGCTTTCTCAGATATAAGTTCCAGTATTTGTTATAACACTGATTTCAATTAACAATCAATACATTTTTTCGATTTTATAACGTACAGAATATCCTTGCAAATACGAGTTCCACTATTTAAAATAAGCGACTAAAAATTACTAAAAATAACATCTATTTGGTTTGGTCAACAATTTTTTTTATCAATCATACATTAGGGTGGTTTTTACTTATACTTGCTGGAATCTTTTTTATACTTTCTCTGCTCCCGACCCCCAGTTTCGTTCAAATGCCAAAAAAAATTTTCTCCAAATTTGAGCGAAATCAGGTAATATTTAGGAATCGCACAAAGATAACGAAGTTTCCCATTGAATTAACATGGAAAAAAATCAGCTTTTTGTAAATCTAATATATAAAGGCAATAATAGGTTACAAATAATTCCATCTTTCAGTATATTGCTTAGAATTCGTGAGAGAATAAGAATTAATTATACATTTGAAGGTGAATGGCATTAGGCCACTCTTAATATCATAAATAATCATCAGTCGGTAACGTAAGATTATCCAATAATTTTAAACTTATTTTCAATAGTTTAAACAATTTTAATTTATTAAATCATTTTTTTAGTTAAGTCGCGAAATCAGACGAGATCATATAGTCATTATTTTGGTAAAAATGTCTTCCTGAATCATTTTAATTTTAATGGAAACGATAGAAACCAACCAAAGAGAGTTTTAAAGAGTCTTGCAAGAAATAAAATTAGCCCTTGATCAATAGGATTAGATAAACGAAATTTTAACATTTTCCTACAGCGCAAGAAAAAATCTAAAAGTTCAGGTGACTGTTGTTGAATAAAAAATTGCAAGCCTAGCTATTTCTTTCAAGTAAAATTAAGTATCTCGTACAAAATTAGTTACAATTATTAATCAGTATATTTTTTTTCGATTTCATGCATTATTTTCAAAACAAAAACTATCAAAATAATAGTTCTACTATTCAAGTTTCTACAGAAAAATTGAAAATTAAAAAAAAGAATTAACTGGTGTTAAATAAACAATTCTAAGCCTATCTATTTTTCACTCGATTTTTTGCTCAAAAATTAATTACTCAAATTTGAACTGTACTGTACATAGAGTACATCCTTAAAGCTTTCTAAAATGCAAAAATGTTACACTATTGGAAATAAACGACTGCAAATTATGAGGAGGAACATGAGACCCTCCTTTTGGTATTGTTAGAATAAAATCCAGATAAGGTCGTGCGTGAAGGCGTGCTAGAATCCCATCTAGGTGGGCGGAATAGCACGTGTAATGTCTATGTGCGCGCCCAGGTTGGGTTAGCTTACTCCAACTAGGTACTTGCTCCTGGTTTTCGCTGGTGCTTCTGCACAACTGTATTTATGTTGACCACCTTTGCCCCACACCCTACACCCTACAGCCAACACCACCTTCTCCCTTTTAGTTCATACTCACCCATGTAGCACCGCATTATTAGAAGCCTAGCGCTCAAATGCATAAATCGGTCGCTTCTGATTTTACTACCCACCTTAGGGTGAACCGACAAATCATAAGGTTCGAATTTTTTGCGACCCCCTATCTTCACCCCCGAAAACATAAAGTAATAAAACACATTTCGGTCAATTCCGTCCAAAACGTGAAAGTCATTAAATGGGTGATTCTCCCGAAATGATCATTCTACAAGGAAGAAAATGTAAGAAAAATATTTTTCCAACAACACACACAACTTGCAATGTATTTTTAATTTTAAAGCATGACGCCGAGTTAGTTTCCAATATTTTTACTTGAAAATTACACAGTGATTTATTTTCATGATAAATTTATAATTGACACGTACTAGAGGAATTAGACGCTTTTGTGACATCCACTTAATGCACATGACCTTTGAAGAAAAAACGAAAGAATAAAAAATTATGCATATTCAGAGCAATCAATATAGGCTTGTTTTATCAAATATTTATAATTTCGATATTTGAAAACATTTAATACCCTTTCAACCCGCTTTAATACCGGATGGCATGATTATTACATGCCGCAGAAAAATGAGATTTGAGGATCGAATGCAGAAAAAATAGTTCATATAATAAAAAAGGTATATCTATTTTCTGTGATTATTTTAAAATATTATTAAGTAACTTAATCTGAAAAAATATACATTTTAGCAGATATTAAAGAAAACATAAATTACTTTTTTGCTCCCTCGTAGATGAAGCTTCGTGATAACAATTTCGGAAAAATTTTAATTCGTTTAATTGAAAGTTCCTCAATTAAAAAGTGCCTATTACAATGTTTATAACAATTGTCCGGATATATGTGTGTGTGTGGTCGCGTGCATGTATATGCGTGTGTGCGGATCTGTATGCGGACGTTACACTTTTATTTTGAACACAATAACTTGAAGACGGTTGCATATAAATTGATGAAAGTTGGAGGGCTTAATTTCATCCCTAATATCTCAAAACAGTCTGAAGGATTTCAAAAAATATTTATTGTATTTTTTTGACTCGAGGCGAATCGATGTACCTATAATATTTATACACTTTATAAAAGTGTAAGGAAGTTATGACAATATAATAATTGTAAGTACTTCAATAAAAAAGTGGCTATTACAATGTTTATAACAATTGTCCCGATATATGTGCGTGTGTGGTCGCGTGAATGTA
>CAKNWW010096995.1:1510-15345 GCA_932074435.1 Andricus kollari | reverse complement strand
TATTTATTATCCCAAATTTTCAACTCGATGTGGCTATTCGTGTGAAAATAAGTTTACAAATAAAAAAAAGTGTCGGTAAAGTAGGAAGCCGGTCACGTGACCCACTCGTCACATGGCCTCAAGATCAAAATTATATTCATATAAAATTTTGAACGAACAAGATGCAAAACGGAAGCCCCAATTGGATGCAATCCATACATTAATTCGTTCCATAGATATTATGAAAATAAAAATATTTTTTTGTTCAGATCGATTTAATATGAACTGAAGATATTTTTGATTAAACATTATGAATAATTTAATCATATATTAATTTATTCCATAGATAATGTGGAAATGAAAGATTTTTTTGTTCTGATCGATATAATATGAACTGAAGATATTTTTGATTGAACATTATAAATAATTTAATAATATATTAATTTATTCCATAGATAATGTGGAAATAAAAGATTTTGTTTGTTCAGATCGATATAATATGAACTGAAGATATTTTTCATTAAACATTATAAATAATTTAATAATATATTTTAATTTATTCCATAGATAATGTGGTAATAAAAGATTTTTTTGTTCAGATCGATATAATATGAACTGAAGATATTTTTGATCAAACATTATAAATAATTTAATAATATATTGATTTGTTCCATAGATAATGTGGAAATAAAAGATTTTTTTTGTTCAGATCGATATAATATGAACTGAAGATATTTTTGATTAAACATTATAAATAATTTAATAATATATTGATTTGTTCCATAAATAATGTGGCAATAAAAGATTTTTTTTGTTCTGATCGATATAATATGAACTGAAGATATTTTTGAGTTGATATTATAAATAATTTAAGGTATATATATATATATATATATATATCAAGATTAACTCGCAATCAAGGAGTTATTCATTGTGTAAGAGGCGCCAGGATATACGAAAAGAAGTCAATCTGAGCGCCCCTTTACCATCTCTGAGGTGATTTAATATGGAAAATACATCCATATGGTTAAACGCCGCGGTATCTTATTGTCAATAAGATTTCCTTTTGTCCCGCGTCAAGTGTAAGAATTTCGGTGGGTGATAATCTACCCTGACCAAGCAGGAAAAGATCTCGGATCCACCATGAAACATTATGTTGAGTGGAAAGAACTAATCTTCTTAAGTATTTTTTCTGCAGATATGGATATAATACGGACTGAAGAGAGCTTCAAGTTTAGTTTAAAAGAAATGATTTCAGAGGCTATCCCGCTCACCAAATTCGGGCACATACGTATTTCATTATGCCTTGAATTTAAAACCGCCAAATGTAAACTATAACGAAAATGATCAAAAACATGGGGAACCGACCTACGCCAGGGTCTGGTCCCCAAATTCGCACCACCGTCTACCTAGATCTAGTGCACCGTTCAACCCGGCAAGTTTTCACCCTCGAGCCTTCAGAACCCCTTTTGCGCCACCACGACGCAATCAGCGTCTTCTACATACGCTTCTGCTTACCTCATCTTCGGCGTATGACCACCCACTACTCTCCAACGAACCTTGGCTTCATCGTCCAGGTTCACTGAACATTGCTCGCCCGTTCTTGGCTTTGCCGCAAGACTCGAGCTTTTGGAGAGGATCGACGCCATTGAATCCAACTATTGTGAGTTTAATAGACCTTCATTTAACATTCATATTTCCATTTGTCTCGAACTTCACCCATCTCTCGATAATCCAAAATCCCTCCTATTCTATCAACTTTTGAGATCCCTCACGAAACTACTAAGTTTCATTCAGTATTTTAGTGTGACGTCACGATCATGGTATGTTAGGTAGGATTGTCAGGAAGGTTAGCGTGGTTGGTAAAAGAGTACATGTGAATGCATACGACTTTTTTTAAAGAATATTCTAAACGTGAAAGTAAGTTATATTTTGGAAGGAGGATGAAGGAGGAAATTCATGAATGGACATGATGTCAAATAATCTTTTGAAAAAGGGAGTTGCTTTTAATTGGACATCTGATTTCCAGAAAGAACCATTGTTACAATATCCTGATTTTATCAAATTTATCCTTTTATATGTACTCTTTATAAATTAAGATTTTTCAATAAAATATTACGTGTGAGCATGATTGGAAGTAGGATTGCACGGGAGACCTGCGGATCGCTGCGCAATTCGGGAGCCCGCGAACGGTATCTATTTTCGAGATTAGATTTTGACTGACTCACGAAGCGGAATCTTGGTCTCCGCTCTCTCCATTTGAATTTTGTGCTAATTCGGACTCAGAAAATTCCAATCAAGATTATATTCAGAATATATCATTTTAAACAGAAACCATTGACTTTTCCCCTAAATTTTTAGCACAAATTCATTCAATTTATTTTTATTATCCTTAAAATCTTCAATCAGTATAAAAAACCTTCATCGTCGGAGCCCAGGACGAGTATAGATATTCTCTTAGTGGAAAAGAACAAAAAATTTCAATTATAACATTAAACTATAAATTTTTCGCATCAAATATTTCGCGACCGTCACAGAAAAACTTTTTTGGTCTATTCAATTCAATAAATATATAAGAGTATTAGAGAAATTAATTTCAAGGAAATATATATTTCAAGTATAGGATGCATTTCCGCAATTATTTTTTATTTTTATGTCGAATTAAAACTTTTCAGTTTCGACAATAGTTTTATTTTATGTCGTGAAACTGAAAGTTGGTCAACCGACAAGATGAAACATAATTGCGCAAATGCATTCTACACATGAAAAATGTTACTATTCATAAACTTATATCTTTTACGTTAAAAATCATTTTTCCAAAGAGTCGTACACATTCATATGTCAACATGTACTAATTATGCTAACCTTCCCGACATTTCCACCTATCGTATAATGACCGTGACGTCAAGCTAAAATACTCAATTAATATTATATCGTATCTATTAATACGATAAATTATTTTAGGATAAGCAATATTTAGTAACATTACTTAAAGTGAAGGGTAGAAAGCCTATCACGGTTCCGTTGAAATTACTTTGACCCAAAGGTGCGAACACCAGGAATGTTCCTTTTGATTTGATATCTGAGATGTCTGACAACTATTTTTTGATAAAAAAAATAACATCTTCGCCGTAACCGCCTTTAAAAACCCCATTATTTTTGTCGAAATACCTAGTTTTTCTCGAAAATTAATACTTTTCAAAAACGACTCTGACGAAGACTATTTTTTATCGATAAATATTAAATAGTTATAAGACATCCCAGATACAAAATCAAGAAAAACACTCTTGCAGTTATTTTGACGGAAACGTGCTATATGACAAAATTAAATTATTTTTTTCGCCATTTGTCTTGGAATTAAAACCGTGTGTTATGAACAACTTCATCAGATCACCACCACGCACTATGAGGCTGTCTACATAATACGTGACAGGTGAGCAGTTGCGAACAATCGTTTGGTGGTTATGAGACCGTGAATGAATATCACACTTTTTGTATTTTTGTGATCTACGCGTTCACCCATCTTAAAGGCTTCATAGGTTGTTTTTTGCGATAGATAAGCGAGACTCTCGTCCACGTGTAACACAAACACAGATATGGGTTTCATGCCCAGTATCTGGTTCCTTACCTCGGCTTTGTCAAGACATGCACTCGCGCGTTCAAGTTTCCGCGTCGCAAATTACGAAAAATGGTCTCGATTCTTGTGGGATCTTCGGCCACTTCCGTAAATATTATTAATTGTGCATTGCACATAATTATTGTTCTTAAATTTGCAACATTATTTCAAAGAAGCTTCAGTAATTTTTGCTTGTTTTTTGCGATAGGCAAACGAAACTCGTCCAGGTGCGACACAAACGCAGATGTTTGTTTTGTGGCCAGTATCTGGTTCCTTAACTCGGCTTTGATCCAGGCGCGCTCAAGCGTGTAAGTTTCCGCATCGCAAATTACGAAAAAGTCTCGATTCTTGTGGGATCATCGGCCTCTTCCGTAAGTATTATTGATTGTGCATTATACATAATTATTCTTCAATTTCCAGCATCATTTGACGCAAGTCCATTTTTTGAAAGTGAAGCCAATCCATCAAAGTAAACATCTTCATCACTCCGGGCTTTCCAGTTAAGAAATGTTTCCAAATGTTAATAACAAAGTACTGACAGTCTGGAAAAGTTTAATAGCGGCCTAATGTTGAATCTAGCCCAAACCTATCTCTGACTAAACTTCTTCCTTTTTTGTTGATCTTGCAAGGTTGTTAGAAGCTGAGAATTTTTAAGAGTGCAAAGCACTAGTCACTCACTTGATGGCAGTGCCAATGAATGTAGAATTAAAGGTTTGAGAAATTACATTACCCTTGTCCGCACACTCAACTTTGCCCACGTTGTCCGCACACCCAGGGTAACCGTGTACCCATTTCTCTTTTTTCAAATATTTGTGCGATTCAAATCTTTTTCTTGTCGTTTATTCAAATGAATCAACATCAGAAGTGAGTGGTAGAAGGTCCGAAACACTTTAAAAACACACAAAACACCAACAAATTTCACCGGCTATCCTAGCGGACTTCGCGAGCGGAATGGCTACGATGCAATCCGACGCACAATATTGCACGCCGGGTTGCCGCACACAGAATGTAACAAATAATTAATTAATAATAAATTAAATTATTAATTGTATTTATAATCAACAAAATTCACGTTCATGAATCAATCAACTTGATGAGAAATCAATCAAACTCACTCAAAGTGGAATTTGTATATGGTGGGTACACGGGTACCCTGGGTGTGTCCACGACGTATGTATACTTTGAGGTTGATTATTTTTGCAAAAAAAAAATCTAAATACATCATTTGCTTGGAATTGAACCAAATGAAGATGATCTCGAGGTCCGAAGCGGAATTTTTATTTTTATTCCAGTTAGAAGCAAAAATGTACCGCGGTGGGTACAGGGGGTACCCGGGTGTGCACACAAGGGATAATCAAGGATGAAGGCCAAGGAAACAGACTTAATTTTGGCAAAAGCCGACAAGTCCTAGTAATACTTATGATAATTATACCGAGTATAACAGATCTTTCTAACGAAGGATTTCGTTAGACAACCTAGTTTGGGGGATGACGTCACAAATAATTCCGTGCTTCAGTATACTGTTTAGAATTCGTGAGAGAATAAAAATCAATCATAAAGTGACAAATTTGAATTTTACGTCATATTCCGTCTTTCTTAACGCTTTATGAACGTTCTTCTAAATGTAAATAATCAGTAATCGTTACTTAAACAAATTTAACATGTTTAAAGAATTTTATTTTGTTTAAATATTTTGTTTTTTCTATTTTTCGAAAGATAAAACTTGTTGTGGGTACTACATTTTTCTAGGAATGTTCTTCAATGTTTAAACAAATTGAAATTGTTTTAAAAATGTATTATACTTAACTGATTTTGCGTTTTTTGTCGGTAAAGACGACAAAATGCGCTTTTTCAATTTTTCCACATATTTAATTGAAAAGAGTTACCTAAAAATATTTTAATCTTCCGAAGTATGGCAAAAGTAAAACATATAAACGAACTAAAATACTTTAAACATTCATGACTATTCTTATAAAACAAATTAGTACTTAAAAATATTCAAATCGGTCGAAAATTTGGTGAGCTAAAACGTTTCACCTGCATTTTTTAGGTAAATTACATACTCGAACAAACACATATTAAAATAATTGTAAAATTATGCAAACAAGTTATTTTATTTTTATCATTGATTAAAGAACTCATAACGGCTATAAAATGCGTTCCTTTCGCGACTTACCTTTAAAAAAAAAGATGTAAACAAATGAAAATTGTTTGAAAAAAATGAAAATTAGTTAAAAATTGACTGGATATTCTTAAATTTACGATTAATGATTATTTATAAATAAAAAGCTTTCAAAAAGTGTTAATAAACCGCAATATTACGTACAATTTAAATTTATCACTTATGGGATTTTCTTTTGGGACCCATAAGAGTGGCTAACGCATTCACCCTCCAAATTTGAGAGGAATTCTAAATAATATACTGAAACGCGGAATTATTTGTGACATATCATTGCGTTTAAATATTAGATTTACAAAAGCTGACTTTTTCCCCATGTTAAAATAATAAGAAACTTATGGTCTTTGCGCCACCCCCAAATAATAACCGATTTGGCTCAAATTTGGAGATAATTTCTTTCGACATGCGTTCAAAATTAGGGGATGAGAGCAGAAAAAAATCTTTAAAAAAACTCCATTAAGTATAGATAACCCAGTGGGCACATATGTCCAGAAACGTTATTAGAACGTTCTAAAAACGTCCTAAGTCAGTGCAAATAACGTTCCTTGAACATACAATGTTCCAGAGCCGTTTTTAGAACGTATTTGAAACATGATACGTTTTCAGAAAATTATTTGGTCTGACTTAGGACAGTTTTTGAAATGTTCAAATAACGTCTTTTGTCTTGTACGTCCAAGAAACTTTTTTTTAGGACGTTCCAATTACGTTCTTAAATTTGGTGTCCACTGGGAGGAACCACACTAATGGAACACGCTTCCTGGAACTGTGGTCCGCTTTAGGTATTTTGCATTGGTCAAGGCCTTATTTGGCGAATGCTACCTTAAAAATAATGTTCACAAAAGAAGGCAATTATAACAAATTCTATTCGTGTTACGAATAATTAAAACGTTATAAACAAGACCTCATCACCTCAATTGTGACTCCATGACAATGATTGAAAATTCATTAAAATCATATAGCTTTCGAAAAAACTTTACGAAATTCTTTGCCAGTACGACTTACCCTTCTCTTTTTATGACCAGCGTAATTAAATACTCGTACAAGGGAACAAATTTTTATACTCCAGAAGGAAGTATAAATTTCTACAGAAATATTGCACTTGCACATCAAGTACGAAAACTAACTAATTTGAAACCGTCAAAAAAAAATGTGACGATATCCACGTAGTCATTTCGTTGCAGGTATGTCATAGAGTGCAATATTTGTTTAATTTATGAATAAAAGTATCCCATTAAGTTGAAAATTTTCAACTGAAGTCACAAAATTGGACAAAAAATATATACCTAATTCAATCCAGAGTTAATACCATTAAAAAGTATCTTAAAAGTAGAAATATAAAGATACCAACCTTGAACTGCTATTTACAATAGTAAATAAATTGTACACTTTTGTAGCAATAAAATAATACAGTGACTGTACGAAAATACAGCACCATTTTGAATCCATACGACTAGATCGAAATATAATCGAAGTTCGAAGTTTTGTAAACCGATTATTTTTACACGCAAGTATTGAGTGCCTTAGTAATTATTTCATTGTTGAAAATGCATGCAAATCGACTAGTCATTACATAAACTAATTTTTTGCTTAGTCATTCAATGTACATAAATCGATTCCGATAACAGACTTGTACAAATGAAACTTTAGAGTAAAAGAACAATTTGAGTGAAAAATATAAAATTAGACATCCTTGAAATGAGACTAAAATTTCTTAGGGATTAATAATTAAAAATCAAAATTGCAATATTTGAACGGATGTGATTGTTAGTTTCATGATATAATGAACAAATAAACAGCCGAAGATTGTGCTGTAATCAAATTTTTAACTTACTAATCTTTATAAAAAAAAAGATATAATTTGTCGAAAATATTTAAAAAGATTCAAAATGGAGCAGGAACTTCCAGTATTTAAATTTTTTGTTCATGTTTTCACGAATTGTTCTTCAACTTATAGCTCAATTTGTTATAAATATAAACCACAAATCTTTAGTAGCAATAGTTTCCGACCACAGAATCGTAATCACGAATAAATATTTGTTTAGAGCACTGTGACATTCGGTCGAAGTTTCTTTAAAGAGATCTAATATGTAATATTAAAACTAGAGTCTTTTATCACAAATATCAGGTACAGTTTTGTTTCGCAATTTCAGGTACGAATATGTTTAAATCTTGCATCATTTTCGTATGTGTATATCAGTAAATATACGAATATCACATTAATATACGCAATACGAGTGAAGAAATAGGACGTACGTTCACGAAAAAAAAAAGAAGAAAAAAAAAGAAAGGAATTTTATTCCTTGCCACATTTTCGAAAGCAGGTCCTACAACTTATGATTACTTTTTATATTAAAATCGATGCAAAAATAGTGTGAGAAAAATGTCGTGCATATCGACGTTTGGTTTTAACACATTCACTGAAGAATTCTTTGAATCTTTTTAAAAACTGCTTACGAATTCTGGACAGAGAATCTCCAAAAAAAAGTAAATGTTTATAAACCTTAAATATAAAGTTATATATAAAGTTGTGCCCTGAAATCGTAGCATAGAAAAAGATTCAAGTTTTTTAAATTCACTGAATAAATCTTGCTAGTGTTACTGTTGGCAGTGAATGTGTCAAGATTTGAGGACTTCTAAGTTCTCTACATTTGAAGATCACAACCTTGAAAGAGGATTCACACTACTCTTCGCTCGCTACTTTCATTTCTGTTTTCCCAAAACGTGTATAACGCCTGGGCACAACTCAATAATAAAACGCTCAGGTACTAAATCTCACTTGCCACGTGCACACACTCTTTCAATGCATTTTAAATTATTAATAACTTTGGCATACTAATAATCGCCGCAATGGGAGAGTCTCTTATCAACCGGGACAGCGGGATAACGTATTTCGATAAACTTGTCTGCTTAGCGTGTACATGAATTAAATAACTATTAGGGCGAAAATACCTGTTGTAGGAATCATAATAGTCTTTCCTGTCCGGTGGTAGGTGTCCCATCGGCAAAATCGGCGGATGACCTCCAGCTCCTATGGGAGGCATCATCGGTGGTACATTGTGTTGCACTTGATTCCTGGGCGGATATCTGTGTGATATTGGTCTATCCCGTGGTGGCAGATCCCTATCACGATCTCTGAACGGATACTCCTGAGCTGGAGGATCGTTGTAGTTATAAGTGTTAAATGGCTCACGAGTCTCGCGCGATTTGGGACGATCACGTTCACGCTCTCTGTCCCGGTGGAATCTGGAATTAAAAATAATCATGATACATTATTTTTTTATTACATCTTTATTATTTGGAGCTGAAGAATCTTTTTCTTTTGAAATAAAATGACAAACTCTAATAAATAAAAGACACTTGTAACAAAACTTTTTACAATATAGGAAGTACAAGAAAATTAAAAAGTAGATACGTAAAACAAGGCTGCAAGATGTAACAGGGTGTCAAATCCGAAGACGATTAAAAATGGTCGGAAAATAATCTCCGAATTTCAAACGAAAGTATATACACTGAAATCTCGATTTAATCGCTATCTCTTCAACAGGGGCCTGTCGAGTTTAGCATGATTTATGGTCCTTAGGGCCGACTCTTGCAGTGCCGTAACTATTGACATGGCAAATGCAACGTTACCGACCGAAACATAGCCTGGTCTTGCTTGAGATTTTATGACTTTCGATTTACCCGGAGCTCTCCCAAGCTGTCAGTTAAACCGAGATTTCAGTGTATAAATAATTTCGTAAAATTTTGGAAGATTTTTAAAGTCGAGCAAATTTTCAAATGCAACGTTTTGTGTGGAAATGTTCAGTGGAAGCCTTAGAAAAATGAAAATTTTAATTGAAATTGAAAATTTTAAAATGGTAATTTATTTTCATCTGTGGATTGGCACTTGAAACTGTTCAACTGAATTTATTGGGACTAGAAGAATAACAACGAGCTTGATTATAATACGACCTTCAGTCTCTTATTCGACAATGTAAACTAACTTTAAATAATCTACCATTGCTTCGAAGGAAAATAAGCTTTTATCCAAATTGTTTCCAAAGAATATATATCAATTGTAGGAAATTCAAAAAGAGATTATTAAAAAAATCTTAATCTGTTAGGATATTTCAATTTCGAAAATCTCTGACCAATTTTCCTTTTCCCTGACCGTTATAAATTTTTCTTTCATGTATAAAAATATACTTAGACCTAGAAGATCAATATTTGTCTCTAAATTTATCTTGAATCCTTTTACTGACAACAGTCATACAGAATTTCATATACATGAACTTCAGTTTACCGAAAATTCCTGACTTTCAGGTTTTCCCTGACCAGTTTAAAATTCCCTAACCTATAATTATGATAATTATTTGCTTCAAACACGGAATTGTTCCGGAGGTTGATGTATAAGAGGTTACCTCTCCAAAGTAAATAAAAACTCTCATTCTAAGTTTTCATGAAGTGCCAAAACTTGGAAGTGTAAACATCAAAATGCCGAAGTTATTCGGAAAAAAATAAAATTGTAGATAAACACAACGAGGGTTGAGAAATCTAAATATTAAAGAGGACAACAGCAAGAATTTACTTGTCTGCTCCTTACATTTTCATGAAAATGATTAGTTTTATTGCATTCAGCATCACAACTATTACTGAATAAAATTCATCTAATTATAATGTTCTGTAGTTACAGCAATACCAGAATTAAGAGTATATATTGTGGTTTTCAATCATAGTTTAAGACGCAGGTGTAGCTTTTGCATAACACAGATAATGATTTTATAAGCTGAATAAATATACTTATACTCATTTTACCGATCTAATCAAAAGAATCTTTTTAACCTTCAAGTAAGGACTTAATTTTTTCATACCATATATCAGAAACACGATGCGGTCTGTGAGACCACACGTCCATACTTAAAGGTTAAGGTTGTACAATAATTCTGAATTGTCTATTTAAAATATGTAAAACAGAAAAAAAATAACTAACAAAGCAAAGATTCTTAAAAACTCAAAAAACCGAAGCTATTTACTCAAAACTGGATTCAAAGAAACGCTTCATGAAATATACAGGAATTTCAATTCGTTACTACTTAAACGAGAACACTAAAAACGAATAAGAAATAAAATATACTGTATTATTAAACGATTTTTTTTTAAATTCCCTGACTATAAAAAGTGTATACAAATAATGTTAAAAATGTTTCGAAAACTCACCTGGGTGGAGATCTAGCTGGAGATCTGTACCTCGGAGGTGCATCTCGCTCGCGATCTCTCTCCCTCTCCCTATCACGGGTAATAGAGCCTCTGGGTGACTGACTCCGCGAAAAGGATCTAGATCTGCAAGAACAAAATAAAAAATCAGATTACTTTATCAACTCAATTCTTTTAAATATAAATACAGACTTCGATCGAAATTGTCAAAGAATGTAAATGAATTTAGTATTCGAAATTACCTGCTGATCGAGAAGCTTCCACTTCGTGACCTCCGCTTAATGGGCGTACGACTACGTCTAAGAGGAGGTGGTGATCTCGAAACTCGCCTCTTTGGCGGCGGAGTTCTTGATCTGCTAATCCGCGATGGTGGCGGAGATCTGCGACCAAATGATCTTGATCTAGATCTACTGTAACTACGTGATCTAGATCTACTTCGGGTACGTCTCCGATGCTTTCCCATCCTTCGATCTCTCTCATCCTTTTCCCTCAACATTCGCTCAAAGGCTTCCAAAGGATCGTCGATAACTCTAAAAATAAATAAATAATATAATTAGAACTCCAATATTATCACTTCTTAAACGACAAATTGTTATTTTATTCTATTTACTACTCAACAACTTGAACCCAACTTACCCTTGATTTCCATTATGGATGTTTCGCCCTAATCCCGGAGGTGGCGGCTGCATACCTCTGTAACCAGCTGGTAGGGAAAATTCTTTTAAAAAGCGCTTGTTCTTGTAGGGATCGATCATAATAGGTTTAATTGTACTTTGATAAAGACGAATTCAAGCAACTTGAATACAAACTTGCTGAATTCTTGACAGCTTAATATCACGTCTTATTCATTATACCAAATTCAGCGTAAAGGGTGGCCACTCATAACTCAGAAAATAATTCCCGGATTTCAAACAAGTTTGATAATCGTTTAAATTATCAACTTTCAACCAGTAATCTAATGCAGAACAATGTTGAATTCAAAGAGTTTAAAATTGAAAATTAAACATTCAAAGCTGAACAATTTGAAAGTGGAAACAATCATATTGTATAAATTCGAAGCTTTAAAAATTAATCAACCTCTAAACGGAAAACATAAAGAAAACGGTTCATTTCAACGGTAGAAACAATCAAAATGGAACTTTTTCATTTCGAGGCTAAGAAAAAAAAAAAAATTCAAATTGAACATGTTCAAGTCGAGTTTATTCAAAACTGAAAAAGAAACACTAAAAATTGTTTAAATATCATTTTAACTATCATGTAAATCAAAAATTGAAATTTTCCAAAAAGGTCCTTCCAATTTGAAGTTATAATACTGAAGTATTCCATTCATAATTGAGGAGTTTACTTTCTAAAGGGCATATATCCACTTTTGAATTTTTTGCTTTGATCGTATCTTTAGGATGAGCCCTATCAACCTGTGTACCATTTCCTCCCAAAAAAGCTTTCTATGTCATATTAAAAGTGAGTTAATCATTGGCTTTGTCACCAAAAGAGCATGTATCGAGTCTCTGAATAATGAGAATCCAAACTTCTGGTAATTTGGTACGTGGTCTAGGACCAAAATAATGTAGTATCCCAGAAAACCCAATTCTTTTTATAAATGCTTTAAAACGTTTTTTTTTCTTTCGATTTCCCAACAAAAACCAAAAGTGGATATATGCCCTTTTGAAAGTAAAGTCCTCAATTATTTATCCATAAAGCATTTCAAATGGAAATTGTACACTAACGTTAATTAAATACACATTAAATTAAACGATAATTAAATACACATTTGCTCAGTAGCAAGAGTTCCTGACTTAAAATTGTACAATTCTAAACATTATAATCTGAATTTAATCGATATATTCCCTTCTACACTTCCAGAAGTTTTCAAGAAGCTTTGATTCTATCAAATACATGTTCTTCTTTAAAATAATAAAAAAAATCCAGGTTTTTTGGCCACCCTTAAATTACAACATGAATTTCTGACAAAATGGTTCAAATACTTACGATTATGCATGCCTCTTGGCCTCGGTGGTCCGTTGAAATTTCTCGGAGGTTGTGTAGGCCTTGCTCCTCCGTATTGCTGATATGGAGGTCTTTCGAAACGAGGAGGTGGTGCATATGGAGGACCTGGTTGCTGATGTGGAGGATACATAGGCATTCGATGACCCATGTAAGGATCTGGCAAAAGTGGCTGATTATGAGGAACCATATTAGGTGGTGGTTGACTGTATGTCGGAGGCGGCACTCTATCATCACCAGGTGGAAAAGGCAATAAGGGTGGCTGATTCACAGGGGGTGGGTGTAAATGAGGCTCGTCCACCTTTAAATAATAACATCAATTAAAAAATATAACATGCCTTTTACAAAAACTCGAGGCTATTTTTTCAAGGAATATTTTGCTTTAATACTTACAGTAGGCGTTCCAGGTCGTTCTTCCGTTGACCTTCGAATACCAGAATCATAGTGAGAATGATGCTGATAGTGACCGTCGGATCCTGGATGATTGGAATATCCCTTGGAATGTGGTGGGTTCATCATGTGAGAACCCGAACCACCTTGATAATCTCCATGGTGGGATTGCCTGGGAGACAAAGATCGTCTTCGATTCACTTTTCGTAAACCTCCCCGCCTACGACCTTGATCCCCGCTTCTAAGCACAAACGATTTTCACATATTCGCGTCTCAATATTACACATCATTGCTATTTACAAATTTATAACGGTTGTGGAATGGAGTTCTACAGAAGCAGGAATTCAGGCACATGAACGTTTTCAGATTTTCTGAAGTCCTAAACTTATTTGGGAAATCTGTCTAAAAACGCTCGAAGAACTACTCTAGGATGTTTGGAGAAGTAGTGCTATCTCGATTCAAAGTTTGAAAAAG
>CAKNWW010096881.1:446-12148 GCA_932074435.1 Andricus kollari | reverse complement strand
AAAATAAACTATTTTTTACAATCACGCGTAATTAAGAAATGTCGTTAAGAGTTCGGTATTTTGAATAACGTAACTTAAATCAAGTGAATTTAGTTACGTCTTGGCAGTATAGAAACAGAGCAAAAATCACAAAACTATTTTGTTTCGTTTCGGTCAGGTCCCTGCTTGTAACCCCTCCCCCTTTTTGCCAACCATAATTTTAACCCCCACACCCCTCAAACTGGTAACGTAGTTTATGGAAAGTATCGCCAGGGGTGGGATTCCGATGCCCTCTAATCTAGTTGATCGAATGTCTCTTTTCATCGTATGAAATTAGACGGAAATGTCCGATCGTTTGATATAAAGAGAAATTCGATGAACTAAATTAGATGGCATCGAAATCCTAACCCAGGCCACTTCTTCTTTTAGGAAAACACCACTGAACGCGAGGGTGCCTAAAATAAACGACTGCGTTTTGACGCAGCGTCGAACGTGAAGTCACGAGAGTGAAAGAGTAGTACATAGTATCTGTGCGTCCTCAGTCATTACAGTACAAAACAAATTCAGTACAGGAAAAATTAAAAATAGGTGAAAAAAGATGAGCAGGTGACGACGATGGATTTTGAATTAATCGTGGAATTAATATTTTACATAGGATTCATTTCTAGTTACCTTGTGGGCTTATGGCAAATGTGATTGGTCGAGAACCTAGATGCGAACCCTATATGAAATATTACTTCAATCGAAAATTCAAATTCGAGCTCTGCAAAAAGGTAACCAACTCTTATAAAAAAAGGGATACTTACTTCCAAATTCTAAAATTTGGGACTGGTAAAATTTCCCATCATTGGGATCCCGAATTTTATACAGCCTAGTTTTGTCGAATTCGGCTGAGCACTTGAGATTTCGTACATCGCAAATATGCGAGAATTCATGCTTTCTTGAATTCAGAAAACGATGATACACGTATTTTGGACAACACTTTTCATAACTTGATTCCGCCATAATTTTCTACAATATATTTAACTAACGTTTCAAATTATGCAACAAGAACAACGCCATCGAAACAAAACGGTTAGACAACGCGCGATCACTGGCACGATTATTCATGCCTTTCTCCCCTTTGACTCTGTTTGTTTGTCATTTGTAATTTTTCATTTTTCAGTTGTCTTTCATCTTTGGTTGTTAATTTGAAACCTTTAAAACCACGTGAAGTGACTTCGATACCGCGCACGCGCAGTCAGTCTGATGCCGTGAAAATTTTGGAATCTGAACGCACCTTTCTTTCTAACACCTTAGAATAGAAGCAGAGGTCCGTTCGTTTACGAAAATTTTCAAGGAATCAGAATCAGAATCCCACTGCAGTTGTTCGTTGCCATTCGTTTAGTTACCGCATTACAAAGATGGCGCAATACTAGCAGTAACTGACATGGTAACCATGTTAACTGGACGAGTTGTTAGTTGTGCATGAGTGAACTAGATTAGAGATCCTCAGGGAGAGTTAAGACGCGGGGTACTGAAATTCTGATTGGTGCCGCTGTACCGGAACTTGCTATTCTAAAAATGACGCGATTTTCAAATAGACTGTTTATTCCACAATATATTTAATACAAAATAAAGAGAATATCATTGAATTAAACATTTAAAATAAACTAAATGTAATTAAAAATCACTTTCAGGCACATATATTATACAAATTTCCATAAATAATATTGGTTTGCTTTAACCATATATTATTTCACTTTAATAAATAAAAGAGTGTTTATATCTCACAAGCACATGATTTGTCAGTAATATTGTCAATATTTTTCTTTGTAAAATAGGTTATATACAACCTCTTTTTCACTTCTTCATTAATCACAAAACTCGCATATCACACTTCACACATCATAGCTTCAATATAAATAAACTAAACAAAATAATTTACAATAAATAATGGGCCTGCATTACACAGTTTCCATTTTTAAATATTTTTTCTTAAATACGAAAATTTCTCCATGCTCGCTCGCGTGCTGTCACGTATTGCGCAGCACGTCATTTTTCAAACTTTTCGCGCCGCAGTGAAATATCAAGTTCCGGTACAGCGGCGAGCATTGGAGGGGGAAACGTGTCTCAACTCTCCCTAGACTCTAGAGGATCTCTAAACTAGAATCATAGAATCTAGACTAGATGAAAGACTGAACGAAAAACGGAATAGGAAATGTATCTTACTTCTTCATTGTGATAGATTATTTACATAAAGTACAGTGAAATGTTTGACTAAAAGGAGAATACTTTTGAGATGGTGGAATAGTTTAAAACGCACTGACAATGAAAAACCAAGTCTCGTGTTGATTGAAGAGTCCACCTAACCTTATAAATTACTTTCGCAGAAACAAAACAATGGCGAATATAACTTTAGGTAAATATTATCAAAGTTAAAGTAAGTAAGACATATTTTTAAAATAGTTGTTTTGTACTACGTGTTTATTACATTCACAAATGAGATTTATAATTCAAAATGTTCGTATTTGGCTTATTAAGTTTAAGTTGAGAATAGTAGTAATTACTTTAAATCTCTTGAAATCTTTTAAAACATTTTGAAGTGTATTAAAATTCAGGTTAGATTGCAGAATAGGGTCGTCTCCCCTATTTTGGCTGGAGAATTTTTTTTTTCGGCAACAAACTATTAGCATCTTAAATTGAACCATATATGAAGCGAATTGACAAGGGGAAAGTTTAAAATTATTGTTACTTTTGTTACTACGATGTCTCAAATCTGGGTCTGTCACGATATCGGAATGATCTTAGTATGATCGAGATTATTAACATTTTTGTGACTAGTCAAAGGGGTTTTAATCAATTATTTAAAGTATTTCTGGCCATACGGATGTTTAAAAGCACCTAAACAGTGAGTTAAATATGCTCATTCCGATATCATGACAGACCCATATTTGAGACATCGTAACAACAAAAGTAGCAATAATTTTTAACTTTTGCCTCGTCAAATCGTTTCATTTATCCTTCAATTAAAGATTCTAATAGCTTTTTTGCCGCAAACAAAATTTTTTCCTGCCAAAACAGAGGTGACGCACCTATTCTGCTATTGCACAAAAATTCATTCTACTTACTGAAAATTACTTTCAATATTTTTAACTTTCTTTACTCTTTTGAATTCTCATAAAATTCATAAAAAATATTCTGTAATTTCTTGAAATCCATTGAAATTAAATAAAAATAAAGCCATTTCAATTTTGGAGACCGATTGAAACGTAAGATTCCAATTCAGAAAGACGACTGAAAAATCAGCATTATTGAACAAATACGATTCACTAAAGCTGAAATAATTGTTTCGATTAATTTCTTTTGGGTAGCTGACTAGTCTTACTACATTTAGTTTCATCCTTGAAACACATTTCTCTCAATATAATAAGTTAGAAAAATACAATAATATTGTTTGATTCAAAATGTTTGTATTTCGCTTATTAGGTTTGGCTTTAAAATAGGAGAAATGACTTAAAATCTTTTGAAATCTTTTCAAACATTTTAAAGTGTATTAAAATTAATTGTACTTACTGAAAATTACTTACAATATTTTTAACTTTCTTTAAATTACATGAAATTCCTTAAAATCGCTTAACATGCCGTAAAATCTTTAAAATTATGGAAAATCCTCAAACTCTTTTGAATTCTCATAAAATTCATATAAATCTTTTGGCATTTCTTGAAATCCATTGAAATAAAATAAAAATAAAACCATTTAAATTTTCGAGACCGATTGAAACGTAACATTCCAATTCAAAAAGACGACTGAAAAATCCGCATTCTTAAACAAATACGATTCACTAAAGCTGAAATAACTGGTTCTATTCGTTTCGTCTGGGAAGCTGACTAGTCTTACTACATTTCGTTTCATTCTTCAAACAAATGTTTCTCTCAATAAAATAAGTTACAAAAATACAATAATATTGTTTGGTTAATTTAAGATAAGCTTGTACATATCAACAGAAAATACTCACCTCAAAAAGTAATTATATTATTTGATAAGTCTAATCCCTTCATACGTTAATGAAGTCTCATATTTTTACTTTATATATAATGTGTTGTTTCATGATCAGTATCAGTTGTCACGATTTATATAACTGTTCTATTTTAAGGAAAAAATGCTATTTTCCTCAATTTTTTTAAAAATGTTAAGAAAGATATTGATGTAGGGTTTCTTATGCTTATTAAATATACTCTTAAAATAAATTTTTAAAATTTTTGTTGGTTATTTTCTGCGCTCTATATACATTTCAATGGCACTTGCACGAGTTTTTATCGAAACCACGTTTTTTACCGCTTGTTAAAAGAATCCCCGAAACTACCGAATCGATTGGTCTGAACATTTTACCACATATTCTATACATATGCATCAACCGGTGGTAGCAGATTTATATAAAATTTTTTGTTTACTAATATTTTTTTACTAAAAATAAGCAAAAAAATTAGATTTTTGATTTGTTTTTTTCGAATTGCCGCCATTTGTTTTTTGCATGTAAATGAAAAAATCTGATACCACCGGTTGATGTGTATGTATAGAATATGTGGTCAAAATTTCAGACCAATCGATTCTTTGGTTTCGGAGATTTTTTTAACAAGCGGTAAAAAACGTGGTTTCGGGAAAAACGCGTTCAAGTGTCATTTAAATGTATATAGAGCGCATAAAATAAAGTAGAAAATTTTTTTAAATGTATTTTAAGAGTATATTTATTAAGCATAACAAACCCTACATCAATATCTTTCTTAATGTTTTGAACAAATTTTATAAAAATTGCATTTTTTTCGCGCGTTCGAAGTAGAATCCTGCCTTAAATAAGTATGTAAGCGTGCTTAATAAATCGACAAATGATATAAAATCCCTATATTACAAATACAGCTTGTACAGATTATAAAGGAGTCATGCACCGCAAAAAATCGTATCGGAAACACTTGGAAGATGAACATGAAGAGGTGCCGAAAACTACTCGATGGAGACTTGAGAAAGTTGACACGCAGACTTTAGAAAATAATGTACATACAACACTGTAAAAAAAGTTGGTGTAAATTTACATCCTGCGACGATGGAAATAATTCGATCGGTGTGGCACATAGTAAATAAGCAGAATTCCGTAAAAATACATACTTTTGTTCTCAACCTGCGTCCGCCATAAAGAAATACATGCAGGACGTTTTCCCTTCGTCGACCGTGAAATTAGGTACGGGTCGGAAATCTCCAAAATTTCGTTGAATTTTGTCTCCAGCTTTTATAATCGAAAAGATATTTAGAAATTTGGTTCCCCAAAAACTTTTCGGTGATTCAAATTTAAATATCTTTTTCATCTTTGACTTATGATTATCAAATTTCCCTGACTTTTCACGGATTTGCAGTTTTTCTTTAACCTACAACCAAAGATTATCTTTGACATAACGTGCAAAACAACGTCATACTTCAGAGTCCCGAATGGTCAAAATTTACGTCCTGCACATAATTCTGCGGCGTTCGTCAGGGCGGACTTACTCCCTCGCGACAGAAAAGCACACATAGTCAAAATTTACATATACTTTCGTAGACTTAAAGCCCCAAGTAAAATTATCATCTTACGTAAACTTACTATGTCCCACGGCGATCGAATAATTTCCATCATCGGACGTAGTAATTTTACAGTCGACTGCAAGTGGAACAACCGTCGTTCTATTTTTACTTTGTGACTTGAAGTTAAATCACACTAGATTGCAAATAAATACTGTAGTATCGTAAATTAATCAGGTTATGTATTGTAATTTGAAAATTCACTACACGTATAATTACTAGCTGATTATAAATATCACCAAAGCTTTTTTTACAGTGAACATTTAAATTACCTATTGCACGCGAAAATGTCCAAGTAGCACAAACTTCGCAACTTTTTACAAGTGTAGACGTTCCTATGATAGTAGAAGATTCAACAAATTCGGATGGAGAATCACTTTCAGCTATTTCAGAAGCTTGTACAAGCTTTGAATTGCCTTCATATTCATCAATTTCTTCAAAACTGAAGGTAAGCTCTGATTTTCAAAGGTAGTCTTTTCACTACGTTTCTCCTTCTTTTAACACTTCCTCTCGGGGAACCATTTTTATAAAAAAGATCAGTACCCACTTTGATTTATAAATATTTAAATAAGTCATTAGAAATAGTGACTTATTAGTTGCTATAATATAAGTTAGGAACACAGAAAAAACTAAAGTTAAATTTTGTTGCATGTACAATTTTCCGCTGATAAAGTTTACATGCTATTTGGCGAAAGATTATCCTAGGATGGAATAAAAGCTGCCGTCTGCTACGCCCTTAGCAGCAATGGGAAAGCGACAAAGTACGAGTGGATTCGAGATATAAATCAGGACACCAGATTTGAAACAACTATTCGCTTACTTCAATATTAATTTGAAAATAATAAGACTTAGAAAATTCAATAATTAAAATATGTTGCAGGTACATTTTGGAACGGTTAAAAATTTAATGTATTTCGGTGAAATTTTAAGCGAGGTTAAGAGAATAATTATGATCTTCGATTCGTGTAAAGTTTAACCGGCAAGGTTATTTTTTGTTGCGGCGAATCTTTCGCCTGGAATCGATGTAAACTTTATCTTTCGTTTTTTCTGTGAAAGGAAAGTTTGTTCTGATAAATTACTTATTTTTAGCTTAGTGATAATATGACAATGTAAGCTTTTTGATATTAGATTTATTTAAAATGAAATCGGTATATATTTAAGCGAAAGTTGCTATAAAGATTACAAGATTTATCACAAAAGGTAGCCTTCTAACTGACACTTCTTTGAAACACGAAACGTCTTTCATACTTTTCTGAGTTTGAAACTAATGCTACTTTTTTGCTGAAGAAAATCTTTTTATTAGTATTTACATTCTTGTACAGTTTAGACATTTAATTCTTTAAAAATGAAGGGTTTAAAAAACTTGTAGTTAAACTATCAAAACGTTTGAGAGTATAAAATATTTCAAAATATACATCTTGAATCTTTAAAACTTCAGCTATATTCTAACTGAATTTTGAATGTCTTCATTTGCATATTGTTTCATTTTAAACAGTTTCAGTTTTTAAATTTGGAATGTTTTCTATTGAATTTGTAGAATTATTCATTTACATTTGATTGAATTGAGTTCTACATAAAAGTTTTCATTGCTTTTAGCCAATTTTTTTACTTTATTGCTGGAAATTTTAAGAGATTCGTTTTTTTATACATGGGAAAACTTAAAAGCATCGATACAGTTCTTCCTAATCTGTATATATATGGGGTATAATTTCTCAAGTGTACCCACCTCAAAAATGAAAGTTGCCGGATCGGGCTAAAAATTGGCCCAATTGTAGTCCTATTAGATAGTACTCCTGACACCAAATATTAATTAATTTTGATCATTATTTATCAAAGAGGAGGGGGTACGATTTTTGTTTTTTTAAGAAAGGTCTTACTTTCAAACATTTATAACTTTTTTCCTATTACTTTAAACGAAATTTCACTACAAATGTTCTTTATAGATTTTTTCACAAAATTTTTGCTGCTTGTAACGATTTTCAAAAAAAGTCAGAATGTGATCCTAATTTTTGAAAATCAAAAATAAATTTGACTTTTTTTCAAATTTCGACACTTTTTTTTTCTTCAAAATAGTTTTAAAAGAAAGCTGAGATTTTTTCCTATAAGATCCCCAATTTTCAGAGTGGCAAATTTATTCGTCTTCGAGTAATAGAACGATACGTAAACAAAATGCCATGATAGAGCGGCTGGCGCGTGATCTCCCCTAGTGCGCTCACGCCGAGGATCTTTGTGCAACGCCTTAGTGCCAATTGTTTAAGTTAAGTAATATTATATGATAATATTATATGTCTTTCTGATCGATTTTTTGGCTATATTTTCAACAGTTGTTTTCTTTGCAGACCTCTTTTGCGGATTCTGTTTTTTGCCATTCGAGAAGATGTCGTGTTTCTTAGAGGACGAAAACATTTTGAGTTGAAGTTTTCCACCTTGAGTGGGAATGAAAGTGAAGTACTATAATGTACCTGGTATCGTAACAGCTTTGTTAAATCTGGCTTTCAGTAACTGGGTGGCTAAGGCATGATTATCTTTGCTGCTGAAAAAAACTTCGGTTTCCTTACAGTTACTCTTTTCCCACTGAAACAAAACATGGGGTATGTGATGTTTCGCAGAACAATGTAAGCTCGAACGTGCTGCTTGTCTCTATATTCGCTCCTATACTATCACATACACCCTTACCATGAGATGTACCATGGAAATGCCATTCAACTTGGATACCAAAATCTTCTTCATGGGCTCGGAGATTAGCAAAGCTACTCTTATTTTAAAATGTTGCCCTGCACCATCAGTGAAATAAAGGATTTTCTTTGGCCTGAAATGAGTTTTCAAGTAATCTACTATTATTTCCTGATACTCGTGAAATAAAGTGCTGAGTTTTTAATTTCAACAGCCTTTCACAGAAATCATCTAGGAATTCGTCAGTATCCATTACATCTGTCGGTCTGTAACCAAATTTAAAATCTCACTTCATTAATACAATGTTTATCAAAAGCTTTTGTAATGCTATCTTTCAAGTTTGCAGTACCTGTACAGCTTTCACACACTCTTAAATGACAGGAACTTGAAGAGTTAGGTCATACAATAACATCCAGACAGTCGTGCTAATTTGTGATCGCCATTTCAGTATCCTCGGTTAAATGTCGAATATTTATTTCATTCATTATCAACTTGATACTCTCATGATGCACGCAAACTCACACATTATGAGTGCCACTGCTTCCTGCTAGAATACAATGACGACGTCTGAGTTATGTGAATTTTGAAATACTGATATTCAGGCCTGTTCTGATGTAAATTAAGCATATAACTCGTTGACATTACACAGTAGTAACCTTTTTTCAACATGAGAACCAGTTCCATCATCATTCTTGATCGATACAAAGTCTTTCCCCCTGGCATCATTCGACTTATTTCATCGCGTTCATAAAAGTTTTTCACTAGAGTTTTAGTTCCAGGAGTCAATGCTGTTCCTCTTTTTGGATTCGGAAGCGTAAGAATTCCATGTTCTGAAACTAATTTTTTGACATTTCTTGCCTTTCGCTCTGATGTATTGAGCACCTGCATCAGTTTTCTTCGCACCATGATTTTGGCGCAAGCGAGAAATGTTCAAATTGTCCTTGAAGATCTTTAGAGGCATATAGAACGTTTATAGAAAAATTGTTCGCAGATTTCGCAAAGAAACGTAACAAAGGTTTCGATACGAGATCAGTTCAAGCATTTTTCGATGATTTCACCAAGTACTTCAACGCCAGCTTTATGATATATTTCTTCGCACTGTAGATTGGTGCCTAACACATCTAAATCTTTTTCGCTGTCATATAGCTAATCTTCATCATCGTCAGATATCATTTCATGGTGCTCAGTATCTACCTTATCTCTACCGGAAGGTTCTGTAATATCACCAGAGTTCAAGGATGATATTCTCGCTGATTTGATGAGTTGGTATCTACATGAACTGCAAATTTGAGCACCTTCTGGTAGTGCAGGGAATTTCAAACGGAAGTCTTAGGCAAGACCACGGAGTTTAAGATTAGTTGCTTTATGACTCACTTTTTGAAAAAAGAACAATTTTTTAGTAGCATAAAATATTACTCAACTTAAAAAACTGACACTAAAGCATTGCACAAAGATCCTCGGCGTGAGCGCACTAGGGGAGATCGCGCGCTAGCCGCTCTTTCCTGGCATTTTGTTTACGTATCGTCCTATTACTCGAAGACAAATAAATTTGCCATTTTGAAAATTGAGTACCTTATGGGAAAAAATCTCAGCTTTCTTTTAAGACTATTTTGAAGAAAAAAAAGTGTCGAAATTTGAAAAAGTCAGATTTATTTTTGATTTTCAAAAATTAGGGTCAAATTTTGACTTTTTTTGAAAATCGTTACGACCACCAAAAATATTGTGAAAGAATCTATGAAAAATATTTTTAGTGAAATTTTGTTTAAAGTAATAGGAAAAAAGTTATAAATGTTTGAAAGTAAGACCTTTCTTAAAAAAAAAAAAAAAAATTGTACCCCCTCCTCTTTGATAAATAATGATCAAAATTAATTAATTTTTGGTGTGAGGAGTACTATCTAATAGGACTACAATTGGGCCAATTTTTAGCCCGATCGGACAACTTTCATTTTCGAGGTGGGTACACTTGAGAAATTATGCCCCAAATCTGTATTTTTGCACGTATTTATCACCTATTTTTTAAAATAAATTTACCGTTTTAAGCGACAGTTGATAATGTGATTACTGATATAGGTAATATAGGGATATCTGAACACGGGTTTTCATGTTTTCATTATTATAAATATATATGGCCAAGAGAGGTAGACAGCAGATAGAATATTAAAACATTACACATCGAAATATATTGGATATGAAATATTGTAATCGAGTTGTATCACTAAACCTGATGTAAGGCTTCCCAGAATGGTCCCAGCGAACACGTTCTGTATATATTACATAACAAAACGGTCACATTTATACATAAAATTGCTACAATCGTGTGCCATAACAATTACAGAACATGAAGGTCACACTGTTCTGTAACGCTGTTACTGTAAGGATATTTAGCAGTTCTGGAAATGTGTAATGTAACTCACATAGAACAGAGTGATAGAAATGTTACGTCACTAGAATGCCACAGTGGCACACATGTTACACAAACGGAACATAAAGGTCACACTGTTCTATAACCCTGTTACTATAAGGATACGTAACAGTTCTGGAATTCTGTAATGTAACTTATACAGGGAGTCCCAGAACTAAGTGTCCAGACTTATATGGCTGTATAAAAAAAACGAAACTTCCTTTGGCAGAAATGTATTGAAGTTTTATTTTTTGAGTCATGAAATGATTAATTTTGACCAATCAGGAGCGCCGCATAGAAAGTCGTACGTGCGTGAGAGGGAGGCTAACGCTGTGTTATGGTGACCGATGCCTCTACTCGATATCCCCACAGAAAACTTCAATACATGTTTGCCAAATGAAGTTGCGGTTTATTTTTCATTGTTTGTACAGTCATATAAAAAGCAGTTTTCCGGACAATTAGTTCTGGGACAGCCTGTACATTACAGAATGATAGAACTGTTATGTCAGTAGAATGTCACACGTGTTCCAGGAACAGAACATAAAGGTCACACTGTTCTGTAACACTGTTACTATAAGGATACATAACAGTTCTGGAATTCTGTAATGTAATTGTTATATAACAGAGTGATAGAACTGTTATGTCTCTAGAATGTCACACGTGTTACAGAAATGGAACATAAAGGGCATACTGCTCTGTAACGATGTTAAGACCAACCGAGAAGAAAATATTTTATTTTATAACATTTTATTTTTAAATTTACATATTACAATTTTTTAAACCCACCTTCTCATAATATATCTGAAATCAAACAATAATAAATATATTCCTGAGAGGACCCTGGCTTTTTCAGAAAAAAGGCATGGCCGACATTTTGTCACGAACGTTCAAGCGTTTCGATAGCGCAATCAAGTTGGCCATCTACTTCTAGGGAAAAAACACAATCGAGCGCTCGAAAAAACACTAAAAATCACTAAAAATTGTACATTAAAAAATCACTAAAAGTTACTAACTTTTCCCTAGATTTGACTTTCAAGGGCGCGAAATTTGAATTTATAT
>CAKNWW010096773.1:594-12659 GCA_932074435.1 Andricus kollari | reverse complement strand
TGTGCCAAGTGTGCTTTAGGCAAAGTTGGAAGCAACTTCACCTTGCTTTAGTTTAGGCAACGTAAAATGTGCCAAATATGTTGTGGGCAATGTAAGAATGCAGAATTTTGTCAATGGGGAAACCACATAAAAAACAAATTCGCCGAGACCTCTACCTCTGCAGTGGTGTGGAAATGAGTTACGAGTCGCTTCCGCCGTGCCTCTGTGTTGAAAGCGTTCCCGACCGTGATCTACACGTCGCATGAAAAACATTTTAATACAAAAGTAGTTGGGAATTGAGTCCTCTACAGCCTTGCCATTTAAATGTGCCCCTTATTTGCAATACAAATAGCCAAAAAGTGAAAAAAACGGAGTCACTTTCCTAATTTTCCACACTTTTTGCTTATTGTTAGCGACAAATACTTTTTTTACAACAATATCGTCCAGATGAAAATTGTAGAGAATCAAAGTCTCTACAAATTTGTTACTTACCTCTTTTATCGAGAAATGCAAAATACGCGTGCAGATCGACGAAAACACAAGATCCAAGATGGCGGACACTTCCGGTAATTAATTCTTGGACATTTATGTAATTTCTTCATCTGCTTCGCGGGAGACACTTAACTGATTTAAAAGTTCTCCGCCCGCGGTTTTTCTGTTTCTTATATCGAATTTGATCTAAAGTCATTGGGCTACATTTTATGATCAGGCTTTCAAATATAAATAATTAAAAATACGCAATTACGCATTAGATTCGTAACCCTTTTATTGCTCTTACCAACATAAAATGATTTCGTATAAAATAATTAACTTCATGAGAAACTAAAATTTTCTCTTCACTGGTTTCTTGCATGTCAGTAAGTTATAGAAGCCTCGATATAAGATGTATACATAACAAAAATAATCTATAGGCAGAAGCACTAGAAAAGATGTAAGAAAAAAAATCAACTCTCAAGCTTACATTATATAGTATAATCGATAAATACCAATACACACACACCCCCTTCGTGCGTCGATTCGTTCCTCCTCTAACTCATCGTTTTACGATACCTTTTTGTCGAAGCATGCAAATATTTATAGCATATGAAAGAAAGTCATTAAATATTATCGATCATATTTTGTAACTACATATGGACCATTTCCAATTAACTTTGGAAGTCTTGTCCCCCGCTAATTTCATAGCCTTGAAGTTTGGAATATTATATTTTATATACTTTTTAAAAGTAAATGGTGTCTTAAAATATAGGAATCAAGAAAAAATGAAGACTAAAAATGATTTTTATTCAGAATTATTTGATTTGAAAGTCCTTTGATTAGTTTTCCTAGACATTCCATAGTTAAATTTTATTTTTAGCCTAATGATTTTATAAACTATTCAGAACTTTCGTCAAATTTTTTAAAATAATTTAAATGCTCGGATTAATTTTTCACAGATATATTTATCCTTATCGCCGAAATTCGCATCAACTACGTCCACCGCAGTTTTTTCTTATATTTTAAGAATAAAACGTTAGATCCTCTGTTGTTTTAACCTAAATTCTCTTAAAAATGCGAAGAACCGATTCCGGAAGTTATCGAACGATTATGAAGGGAATTCTCATAAGAAAATTCTACGAAATAAGGTGTTTTGTGAATTCTCTTTTTTAGAGTTCCTTCGGCTTTAAAGAACATATTCTCATCACGTATGTCGTGCTTCGCACTCGTTTAAAGCTTGTAGCTACACTGAAAAAAGATAAAATTGCAATAAATTTATATTAGAATTCACAATGTGCATTAATGTTGAAACAGACGTATTTTCATTGTCTTATTTTAAAACTTAAAAAAAGTGCGTGCCCTATAAAAAAATGGTTTAAAGCAAGTTTGTAGATATAATTTAGTCGAACAATTTTGTCAACTAATATTTTATTGTATCCCGTGTCCTTTTCCAAACAAATCAATGTTTTTATTTTGTATGTTATTTTTTACAATTAAAACAAAAAACACGCGTTCTAATCAAAAATGAATATACCTAAATGAATATATCTATAAAAAATTATTTATACAAAATTTGTAGATCTTTTTTTGGGTGAACAAATGTTGTCTATTCATTTTATCGTATCTTGTGGCGCTTTCCCAAAATGTTATTTCCAAATTTTTTAATGCTATTTTTTGCGATTAAAAGAAGAACTACGCGCCACATCAAAAGATATTTAACAACAAATATTTAGAACGTTTTTGGGTGAACAATTTTTGCGCATTCAGTTTTTTCGTATCTTGCATATTTTGACCGAAAATGCAATTTTTTTTATTTTCAATAACATTTTTGACGATTAAAACGAAAAATATGCGTCTTTTCAAAAAAACTTTAGATATCGAACATATTTGTTCATCTTTTTGAGATTAACAATTATTGCTTTTTAACAAGTTTTTCATATCTTGTATAGTTTTGCTGGAAATAGGAAAGTTAAGATTTTTTAAAAAGCATTTTTGATGGATAAAACCAGAACCGTTGGTCGAACTGGCTGAGTAGCGAACTCGTCCTTTTTCTAGGCCTTAAAACAATGTGCCAAAGGAGAGTAGAATTGGATAATTCCATCGAAAGTTACCGTGTTCACAGACTACAACGACAACGACGACAACCACGGCAGATAGACATCGAAGTACAACCAATTTTTTCTCAATCAGTGAGTCCAAAAACGTCGAAATTCGATAAAATCCGCGAATCTCAATTTTCACATAAAACCAATATCTTCTCATTGAGATGAGAATGTAAAAATATTATATATAAATGTTTGAAAAAGAACCTTTTCAATTAATTAATTTGATAAATATAAATATAAGTATAACCCATATAGGCCGATCCAAAAGCATGTGACTTTGAGCCTTCTTACACCGTACGCTAGTTGCTGGCTTAAACTGCTTAAGTGGGGATAAGCGTACCTGATGCTTAACTCTGGAGCATGGGAGGGAGTAGAGAGCAAGCGCCTAGTCTCTCTTGCTCTCATGTGCCAAGGTTACGTCTCAGTTACGCTTATCCCCACTCTGCCACCACTTAAGCAGTTTAAGCCTGCGAATAGCGTACGGTGTAAGAAGGCTCTCTGACATATTTTGGAAGTCTTTCAAAAAGCTCTGCATAAATTTTTTTAGATTACAGAAAGCAACATACGTAGTGCACATAAACATGTGTTTGCTCTAAACACTTTTTATTTATTAAACAGTGACGCTATTGTTTCCGCGTGGTCACTTTTCTTTTGCCTGTCGCTCGAGACCTTGCGACCGCGTGTGTGAGGCGGCAATGTTGTCATGGTGGCGCGCTTGGTTGGCTGGGCGGTATCCAGCTTTCTCCTGCAGTTCCGTTTCAACCTTCATGCCGGGCACTTGCAACCTATTGCTGAGACCAAGTTTTGACGCACTACATTTCCTCAAGTGATATTGATTACACAGCCATACAAAAAAGAATGGTTTTCTGACCTGGGGGTCAGACCATGTTTATTATATGTTTTTGAGGTCGCTGCAACCGAATCGAAAGTCCATATTACCCCATCACGTCAGGTGTTTGAAATAAGCTCAAAAAGTCTTCACAGCCACACAAAAATAAAAAATAATTCTGGCCTGGAGGTCAGGCAAAGAAAGGGACCTAATGCGGAAAAAATTGATTTTCATTTTCTTACACCAATGGATTGTTTCTGAGTTACTCTTTCATTTCCAATAATCAGAAATTGTTTAAGTTGATTACTTTTTTTGTTATTAAGCTACAAACATAGGCATGATAAGCATACGCGCAGACCGAACGAGAGGCCTACGAAAGCCAGCCCAAGCAACCACTTACCATATGGCTGTACGCGACGTGTCCGTGAGCTACACTGACTCGTGCCTAAAAGTGCATTGATAAGTGGACAGGGTGCTTTTCGCAGACGCATCATCACTACTCAAATGCTGGCTTGCGGACTCTACCTACTACGATCGCCCGTCCTGTTAAATTCAGCTTTGACGCATTAGGTTCCTTTCTTCGCGGACGGTCACATATGTTTTTGGGGTCGCTGAAACCGAAGTCCATTTCACCGAATCATGTCAGGTTTTTGACATAACCTTAAAAAAATATTATTATCCGATTCCAATTAGCTCGTTATACCTAATATATATAATTTTAGGTTATAGGCTAAAGATGTCATGGGGCTAAGGTGTGAAGGAGTCGAATGGTTATGGGGTTAGGATGTTATGAGGTTCAATATATTAGGTATAACGGGCTAATTGGGCTTGGATCATAAGATCTTTTAAGGTTATGTCAAAAACCTGACATGATGGGGTGAAACGGACTTCGGATTCGGTTTCAGTGACCTCAAAAACATATCATAAACATGGTCTGATCCCCAGGCCAGAAAAACATTTTTTTGTTATTGTTTCGAGTTTCGACCCGTGAATTCTAAAGGATTATTGTAAGCTGAAGTTATAAATGATTCATCAATAGTGTCCTGTGTCGATGAATAGAGATGAATAGAGTGAGATGAATCTCACTCTAATAAGAATTTGAAGTTCAGGAATAAATTGGATTTGAAATTTTGGTCTTCTATCTATTCATAATAATAATCAATAGTAGTTGAGAGGTAGTTGAGATACAATAATCAATTATTAGCAGAATAGAGGGTGGAGCACTGGAGAGGGATGGCGGGCAGACGGTAATTCGGCAGTACCTGATCTATTATGTATAAATAAGAGGCAGGCACATGGAAAAACCCGGGTATAATTAGCCGATATAATAACTGGGAAAAACTCCTGGGTTTACCTATCAAATAGGTATACAAATAACATAATAAGAAAAGAAAATTCAGAAGTCTTTACATTTATAATTTTATAAAATCAACTCTCAATCTTTCAACAATATTTTTATTTCTTGTAAAAATTGAATAATTGAATAATCGTTGATCTTAGTTGATCAGAGGAAAAAAGTTAGGCTTTACGAGAAGCAGTCGTGAATTGTTGGATTATTTAATTTTTCAAATTTTCTATTTCCCACTACACAGTTAATAGAGAAAATACATAGAAAATTGTCACAAGACTTTTTGGTAGAGCTCTTTCGAGGGGGAAGATAACTCTGATCAGAAATTTTTGAACTCAAAATGTTGGTTCACTTTAAAGTGCTGTAGACCTGTAGTTCTTTGAATTTTGATTTGATCGCAGAGTTATGTAAAATTTTTCGGTAGAACACTTCCGAGGGGGAACATAACTCTGATCAGAATTCTTGGAACTCCAAAAAGTTCAAAATGCGAAAAATTTTGTTTCCTTTGAAGTGCCGTAATTCTTTAAATTTTGACTTGATCGATAGTTATCACAGGTCTTGTTGTTAGAACTCTTGGAATTCTTAAAATTTGATCTTTTTTCATAGTGCCGTAGTTCTTTGAATTTTTGCTTGATTGAAAAGTGGCATGAGGCTTTTTTGTAGAACTATTCTAGTGGGGACCAGAACTGATAAAGAACTATTGGAACTCTTAGCAAGAAATTCTTTAAAAAATTTTAATATTTGAAATGTTGCAACTTGTAGGTTTTCGATTTTCACAATTCTTTCTCTAGAGAAATACAGAACTCTTTTAGGACTGCAGGATCATGCAAAAAAATTGAATTTTCGAAAAGTGAGGACTGCCTTTTTTTAAATTATTTTTAAAAATTTTCCGGAATTACTTGTTAAAAGCCTAAGGAACTCTAGAAACAAACTAAATCTACTCAGAACTCCAAAGAAGTTCACTTCTTCAAAAGTAGAGGGGCGTTTGAAGTTAGCTTCCTATTTTTGAAAGTGAATTTTTAACACTTCAAACGTCAGAACAATGGTTAAAACCTATCAAGAAATCTAGAACTATTAAAGAGATACTTAGAACTATATATTTTCTTTTATTTTCAATAGTGGGGGTGCAACTTCACAGGGACATGTGCCAAGGGGTGAGCGTAGTTTTTCGATTTGTCACGCAATCTACTATATATTTAAAAGTGGCACTGATTCACCTTATTATATTTGCAAACCGGAGAACGCGTCCGGTGGCTTTTTTATGGGCTCTTCGGTTCGATTCCAAATATACATATAATTAAACAATTGGTTGAACAAACACCGCATAGTACCAATGATAGCAACAACTATCTGTGAAACTGACACTGACTCCCAGAATAATGATAGGAAATTACACCTATGACCACGTCTCACGACCGTGAGATGGGTGACCACAGGGCACGAAGAAATCACAACGACAGGCCGGAAAACCCCTTGTGCATCTTGAGGACACAAACCAACCCAAGGATGACAGCTTTCTGTGTCCATCTCACAAATGCCTTGCCATATTTTTAGCACGCGGGTATGGCCTTAAGGTTACAAACCAGTGATAGTTTCGCACCAAGGACAATTACTTTAACCGAATATTTTGGGTACAGTCGTTGCAGCTCCCTTTTAAAGCCTTGATAACTTTCCCCCTTTTTCTTCTTCTTGACACTGATGCAGTCCGCCGGAGCAGAGAATTCGATCACGAATCTAGTTTGCTTCACGATTTCTTGAAGAACGATGTCAGTCCTTGAGTTTGCAATGGAGACTGCTGTCCGAAAATCGTAGTTCCAGAAAATTGGGCACTTCTCGTTTTGGACAATTGACTCTATCTCCCTCAGAGCGTTCGGCAGGGCAGGTCGCGGCCAATACCGAAAGAATGACAAAAATGGTAATAAAGCATTCTTAGGGCCGCATTATGTCTGTAGAGATACGTCGTTCCCGCGTGAGTGGAACACCCGGATAGTATATGTTCTAGATACTCAGCGTGTGCATGACACGCTCTGCACATATCGCTGAAAATTTCTTGACGTAAAATGCGGTCACGGTATACTAAGGTGGAAATGACACCGTCCTGGCATGCGAAAATGAAACCCTATGTACCTGAATTAAGTCCTGATGATCTGAGGATAGCAAAAGCTTGCTCCTTCGACAAGGACTGTTTTTCTACATTGCTGTGAAAATTTCCGTGCATTTTCTTATCGAATAGCTGTTGTTGGAGTTTTCAACTTCTCCTTTCTTCACTTCGGCTTTTAGAAGTGAGGCATCTAGATGGAGTAATGTACTTTCCACACTTCTGATGATAAAATTCAGGCCAAGGTTCTCGGCCGCCTGTTCCGCGGCTTTGTAAAGGAACGCTCCTTTGACAATCATCTCGTGTTTACCGGCCATGTTTAGGAGAAGTTCTCTGCTATTTGCAAAGATGTAAGCATTACTCAGAACAATTCGGTTATGAAGACACTGGAGATTCAGAAGTCCGCGTCTTCCTTGACGGCGTGACATGTATAATCGCGCAACGGACGAGTTGATATGCAAGCTCTTATACATATGTATGCTCTTGCGCATGGCGATATCAAGGGCCGTAAGCTCGTTCTTCGTCCATTGACCCACCCCAAACTATTAGAGTCGAACGGGGATGGCAAGAATGTGAGGCGCTGTGATACCTTGTTCAACGCCGACAGATTTGAAGACCAAATCTGTCGAAGAAGATGCTTGTATCTGCTTCGGAGAGACTCCTTGACTGATGTTACGCTCTGAATGTGGTTTCCAGGCACGCCCTGGTATATGTAGATAAGAATCTCTAGTGTCAATATGTCTAATAGTAGTTATATCCACAAGCTCAGGATCATCGGGAACGCCAATAATCTTTCCTTTCTTTAGATGAATCTTGTCACACTTGTCCAATCCAAAGTCCATCCCAATCTCTCCTGTGTACTTCTTGACGATATTTAGAGCAAGTTGAAGTTTGCTTTTACCAGAAGCATAGATCTTCAGGTCATCCATATAAAATACATGAGTGACCTTATGCTTGCGATGATATGTGTCGCCGCAGAGGTATCCAGGAGAATTTCGTAGTGCGAGAAATAGTGGACGAACTGTGATGCAAAAGAACAGAGGACTCATGGTAACACCCTGAAAGACCTACCTTTAGAAGGTGACGCTGTTCGTTGTCACACGATAATTTCCAGATGAGATGGTAAATCTAGTTTTCAAAAGGGGTATCAATCTCTCTATGCATCTCGCTATGTGTGGATGAACCTTCAAGCTTTTCAACAGACCGTCGATTTGTCTATTAGAGGTTGAATCGAAAGCTTTCCGTTACGCAATCCATATACTATATACCACCGCAGGGTCCCCCTGGGAGCGACTGCCATCCAGGAAAATGTCAGTGACAATATTGTATATATCAAGTTTCAGAGATTTTTTTATTTCTCTAGAATTTGAACTTCCTATTTAAATAACGTGACTCAAATCGGAGCTGATGCAACATATCAATCATTCTCGAAATTACATTCTATCGTTTACTCAATGGTACTTGTCACAATACAAAGAGAGAAAACATTTATTAAGGATCAATTTTATTCAAGAGCAATAAATATTTATATGCACCATACTGTACCTATGTGTATGTCCTGTCAATATTAATCTTTTTCCTGCGAGCGGATTCCATTCAGGATATAATTATAAGCGTCAAACAAAAATAGAATTATAACTTCCATTGTTCCGCAGACATTTTTGATAATTTACTAGGGAAATGTTTTTTCTCTAATTGAAAAAAGCATTTTATAACAATATATTATCGGTTATAGTTCAGAAATCAATTTCAAGACGGCAACATTTTTTCTTGAACAAAAGTTTGCTTAAAGTAGCAAACAGTTTTTTGCATTAAGAAACAAATATAATATTTTTTAAAGAAAATTAATAAATAAATGTTTTTTTGGCGTTTTCTATACTACTTTCTTCATTTTCTGTGATCAGTTACTTTATTCGTTTTCATAATTACTCAAAAATGTAGCATGTTTTTTTAAATTATTAAAATTATTTTTTTGTTATTTTCGCAAACAACTTAGAGTTGTTTAAATGTATCTTCTACTCGAATAAGCTAAGTACGTAGTTTTGTTGCTATTTCTCTGCTATTATAAATTTTTGGTTGAAATTATTTTTGTACTTTTTGGTAGTAATTTGATAATAAATCATTATTATCCCCAAAAAATCCTTATAGACAGTAATATTTGATCATGCTAGTTTTATTTGTTTATCATTTTTTTAAATTTTGTAATGATTAACAAACAAAAATTTACACTGACAATTTCTTAGATTTTTTACCTATAACATCTAAGGGCCATTACAATCATAAAAGGTCGTTTTTTCGAACAATTATTACGACCAGCTGATGAGGAAAAACTTATACCATAAATAATACCTTTGTTCAAAAGTTAAATTCTTTTCAAATGTTAAAAGATTGTATTTGTGCATTTATAAAATATAATATTCAGAATTTAAATTTGTTGAATTTCTAAAGTTTTAATGTGCACATTAGGGTGGTCCAAAAAACGCTTTTCACACTAGAGGGCAAGGCCCCCCCAAAAAGTTTCTATTTCCAGAGAAAAAAAGTCCCTTTTTTTCGAAATTCGACTATTAACACGTGCCACCGGGCACTTCAAAATCCCATTTAATTAACATGGGGAAATTTTGGATTGTCGAAAAAGTGAACTCATACTTCAGGGGTTGATCAAAACGTACCAAATTTTTTAGGGATTGAAGAGGAGTACCTATGAAATAAAACCATTCTGATGACTTTTATTTTTAACCCACCCTTAACCCCCCACAGCGCCTCAAATATGACCCAAAAATAAAAAAACTACATTTTTACGTATTATTTTTACTTTTCAGCTATTTCCGTCGTCCTTTTAATACAAATAATTACTAATGGATGATTTGAATATTTCTTATGACTTTTTAAACAACTTTTAATTGTTTAAGCAAATGTAACTTATTTCAACAATTATTTATTCCCAAAAAATGTGAAAAATAATCGCATTTTTGATTGAAATGTAATATTTTGTCATTGTTTGGAGTAGTAATTTTGTTAAAAAACATTATGTAATTATTTAAACAATCACTTATTGTTTATTCTCAAAATTCTAAAAATTGGCCCAGAGATGTCCAGTATTTTCTCAAATTTGTATACTATGCTACTTTTTGTTGAATGATTATATAATTTTGATACATATATTTTAATGTTTAATAAATTTATACTTTTTTAAACAATTTTGATTTGCTTAAGCAGTTTTTTTTCGATAACTTTAACAAAATGAAATGAAATAAAATACATCTATTCATTTATCTGACTGTATATTGTATAGAAAGAATATATTAACAATTTTTTAATGGTTTAAGCAAATATAATTTGTTTAAACAATTATTTTTCCAACAATATTTTTTAAATCGTATATTCTGAATTAAACATAATATTGAATGATTTCGAGGTGTAGTAAATTCTGTTAGAAACGTCGTGTCATTGTTTAAACAATTTTTTTTTCGTTTAAGCAGTTTTCTATTAAAAATGTGGATCAATAATATAAAATATTACACATAGAATTATTTTCATAAATATAGTTTTTTTTTCTTCCAGTATGTCAGATTGATATTCATAAGACTTTTAAATGCTATAATGAAATATAATCTTAATCCATTTTATATGCAGTCTAATTAAAACGGTGATCACAAAATATTATTTTTTGCCCGAAAACAATGTTTTTTTTCTGATACCTGGAAACTGTTTTCTATAATTTTATACTACTTTCAGTAGGGGAGAGCGGGGCACGGGCAGCGCCCTAACTTTGAGTGAATTTTTTAAACATTAATAGTATTTTTCACACTGCTAAAAAAAAAGCATCAATTAAAATGATGGTTTATAAATGAAATTCAATGCGAGTAAAAATTTAAAACGAACGCGCTTAATTTGTAGAAATAAAAATAAGCAGGCGTCAAAGTGGGGCACAGAAGGTCTCTGCGGGGCAAAGTTGATCTAGGTATACCATACTTTGCTGCTGTACCTTTGATGGATTCCCCATTAGTTACACAATCAATGGCCGACTTCAAATAACCATCTGTATAACCAAATTTTTATTTTATTTTTATAATAACGCACCATTTGTTTCTACTTAAAATAACTTACAACTAGACAAATATTTACACCTGGTATTACATCCTAGCAATCACAGAACTGGAACTAAATTTGAGGTTAAAAATCAGCTGTTCTCTCTAAACACAGCTTAGAACAACGCGAGTGTGACATGTCGTGCTCCACCTTTGGGTGCCGATCTCTGCCCCACCTCGATACTTTTTTTATTTTTTAAATAACTATTTAACTACATGTTTGAGCGAAGTGATTAAAAACAATAAATTAAAGTTCGAGTTTCAAACTTTGCAATAAATCCAGTTTTAAGGACTATTGATACTTATTTTTCCTCTTCCCGAAAATTCGAAATTCGATGGCGCATCCGATTTTTATGCTCCAAATTTCAATCACTGGAATTTTATTAAAATGTTTACAAAGTAACAAATTAATTGATTTCAAATACAACTATACAATTAGTAGATGCCAATCAAAAAGAAATTGATTTTTTTTACTTGTTTTACAAGTTTTTAGAGATGTGCCCAGCTTATCCGCCCTGACGTCAGTGCCCCGCTCTCCCCTAAGTACTGTTTTTGGTGAACCAATCAAATGCTCCGTAGGGATTCGTACAATCACCTCCATTTTTAAAAGGTCTTCGAGTAGCAAATTTGAGCAAATTATGACCTTTATGATTTATTTAATAATGCGCCAAAAAAGATGTAAACCATCCATACTCAATTTAAAGTAAATTTGAAAAAAAACAATAATTAATTGTATAAACAATAACATAAAGTTCTTAGCAGAATTTATTAATCCTCGAAATCCTTCAATATTATGTTTAATTCAGAAAATACGATTTTAAAAGTATTTTTGGAAAAGTAATTGTTTAAACAAATTAGATTTGTTTAAACGATTAAGAAATGGTTTAATATATATATATATTCTATACACTATACAGTCAAACAAAAAATTATGTGTAATTAATTTAATTTTTTTAAAGTTATCGAAAAAACTGCATAAGAAAATCAAAATTGTTTAAACAAATAGGAATTTATTAAAAATTAAAAGAAATGTATCAAAATTATATAATTATTCAACAAAAACTAGCTTAGGATACCAATTTGAGAAAAAATTGGACATCTCCCCTGGCGGACCGGCCGAACGCAATCATTACGCTATAGCGTA
>CAKNWW010096731.1:822-11148 GCA_932074435.1 Andricus kollari | reverse complement strand
ATTGGACTTTTTAGCTTGAAAACTCAACTCTTTTGAAAATTAATCTTTTTGGTTGAAAATTACACTATTTGCTTGAAAATTACATTATTTGGTTGAAAATGTAATATATTTTGACTTGAAATTTTATGAATATGATACCTACATTAATGCTATTTAAAATAATTCATTCCCATATTATTCCCCTGTTTTATTAAAAAATTTAACCTATTTCGTCTGTTTTGAGAGAATATAGGCTGTAAAGTCTGGAATCACTTTTACAATCATTTATACTATATATTATACTTTTGAATTCTAAAATATTTAATTCTTTTCATAATTTATATGATAAAGTCAGTCGGGAATAATATAATTTTTGACCGGGAAATGGCCATGATTTCTTTTCAAAATTTGAGTGGCCACTTTGTAATTTCTAATAAAGAACTAATAGGGTCGTTGCATAATTTATAAATATTGCATTTTTCAGTAATAAATTACCTAATCTTTACATTAGGCAAAGAAAAGTGATTTAAAAATACGTTGTTTCGGATGAAATTTAAAGATAAATGAGAATTATTGTTAATATTACAATGACCTTGAGACGTTAAATCGCTTCTTCTAATCAGAGAAGAAAAGCGACGGCTGATTTTAATGGCCTGATTGGCTAACTTCGGAATCTGAAATAAAAAAAATAGAGACTTCACAAAAATGCGTTTTTTTCTACTGAAATTTGTAATATCTATTTTTATATTCTTAGTTGAAATTGAAAAACAAATGCAATTTTTTTTCAACGACCCTATTGACGCAAATATAATTTATGTATTATTAATCTGTGTTATTTTACAGATTCGAACGAGGGCTGTGTCCTGTAAACAAATGACAATGGTCTCTCCGATTCATTTGTTGCTCTTCGGCTCGCGAAAGGTGGAATACGTCGAGGGAGTCGTGAGATTAGACAACTGGATCAACTTGGATATCAATCCTCAGACTGCAGCAGCGATTGTCGCTCTGAGGCCAGCTTTGGAAAGTCTGGTTATCAGAGCCGCTAAAGATCCTGAAGCCATCCTTGAACTTAGCCCTCTCGAAGAAAAAGTATTGGCAGTTATAAAATCCTTATGCGGAATGAACGCTGGTCGTCATGAGATGGACCCGATAACTGGAGGAGGATTCCAGTCACGAAGACCACCAAGAGGTCATGCTACGGGTTTCGCCGGTGACGCTGGACCACCACCTAAATTGATGAGAGGAGGTGGTGGTTTCGGAGGTAGTGGTGGTGGATTCGGAGGTAACGGTGGTGGATTCGGAGGTAACGGTGGTGGATTCGGTGGTAGGGGTGGTGGATTCGGTGGACCTGCTCCTGGTGGATTCAGGGGTAATGGTGGCGGTGGCTTCAGGGGAAATGGAAGCTTTAGAGGCAACGGTGGATTTAGAGGAAATGGTGGAGGTTTCGGTAATAGAGGTTTTAACAGAGGCGGTAGAGGAGGAAATTGGGGAGGAAGAGGAAACCGTGGAGGATACTAGTTAAATTAGCTATTAAAGTCCTTCAGTTCTCATCTTACCTTTACTTAATGAATTACTATATTTTGATTCGTTGTCAAGTGTATGAACTTAGTGAATTGAAGTCAAACCTATTTAGCAAATATTCAGAAAGGTTTTTTATAACTTTTAAGCCCAGTATTATGAAGAGCAGTCGTTTCTTTTATTTATTACGTAACATTAGTAAATACTTAATTGTAGTATTTACAATTTTAGCACTTAAATCTAATTTTGGTTTCGATGCTATAAGATTTTAATTTACACTGAGTATCTTGCTATGTGATCTGGAATTATTGATCAATAAACGTGAACATTTTTTCCAATTTTAGTGTCTTTTTTCATAATCGCTTTACCTTCTGTGAATGTCCCAGCTTACGTCGAATAGTCATTAGGCGTTTTGTATAATGAAGGGACCTATTTTCTTGAAAACTTGATTCTAAAGTGGTGTTATTTCTACGTACGTATCCAGGACAGTTTCTCGAACTACAAAAGATAATCGTAACGTCTTTGAAAAGGTTGATAATAAAAGATTTGTATTAAAAATGGTTGATGATTTTCATTCGTACCTGTTCCTACCATCAAATTTGCTGCAAGGAATGATATTTTCCCTATATCAGATATGCACACTGGTTTTTCGTCAACGTATATCTATAACAATATTTTTGATATTATAATATGAATAATAGCTGCCAAATTGTCCAGAGTGCAAGCTTAAAAACTTGTAAGGAAAGGGCTACCAATTCTCTCCTCAATTTGTTATATATAGTATGAATATAAATTCTATGCCATGTAATTTTTTTATTTATATTACGTTACTAAATAAGATCACAAAAAAATCGAATGGCGCTATGAGTTTTTCCGTATCCCACATCTTTAAACAAATTGTTTAAAGAATTTGAAAATACCTTTTTTCTAAAGAAAGCATCCCTTAGTTTTTGCAATATTATTAGTTTTCTAATGATTTTATGACAAAATAATTGTTTTGAAACTGTTTGAAAAATTGTAATTTTTCACTTTTGATTCTATTTGTCTTGTAATATGTGTTTTGTGTTTAACTGACATATTTTATGTTAATTAGAGTTTTTAAAAAACCTTTTTTATGGCGTTTTACAAGTTTTTTTATATACCTAGATCTATAGAACTCAATCAACTCTCGAATGCACTTTCTCATTTTTTTAATAATCCGAATTTTGATAACTTGTTTTTTTTGCGCTCCTGACAATATACTAATTCTTAGGACTCACATGGTTTTGCCTTGACACTCCCTCCAATTATATTCTGCTGAGATATCCTTAAAAATGAAATACATAGTAACTGCGAACAGTGACAAATGAATAATATAGTCTCAGTGCAGAAGCATGTTTCAGGAATTTTACAAAAGAGACGAAAAACTATTTCATCTTTTGTGTATTTAATTTAAATAAAAAAATAAACAAGTATCAAACTCTGACTGGGCTTTCCTGAACCGAGAACAAAGCAGCTGGAAAAAAGAAATCAGTTCAGAGAAAAACCTTATCAAAAAGAAAACTTCTTTAGGTAAATTACATGCGTAAAAAAAACGGTTCCAGTTCTCAACGGGCTCTACTGACTCACGGAAAAAGCGGCAGAAAAAAAGCATTCAACCTTCAGAAAAAAGGTATTTTCATTTTTTTAAATAATGTAGCGCTTATTCTTAACACAATATTTTATTCCACCCACTTCCAAATTAATGTTGACGAACACTTTTTACAGGGACATGAGTTCGGATTTGTACATTAAATCAAGCCAATGAAACGAAATAAAAAATTTGTCATGATGCAGTGAGAATCTTCAGTTATCAAAAGTTAAAAATGATAGATTTTCTTCTTTTTGGAGATAATATGGAGAAGTATTTAAAGTGACCTTTTCCGTTGAAAAAGTGACTATAGTAATTTTTTCTTTAAAACGTGACTATAAAGTTGCATGAGAGAAAAATGAGTGATTGCGTGGCAGCCCTGTACAGTGAACCAAAATTTTGCGATTTAGCAAATAATGAACGGGTCGGTAGCGATTTTACAACATTAAATTCTATACGCGGATATTTATGTTTTGAATTGACTATTTTTAATTTCAAATTAAGACGGTTTAATTTGACACCATAAAACTCTACACAGCAAAAATCAACGCGCAATAACGCAAAACATTTTTTAAAAACCTATGGACCGAATCCATTTCAAATCAAACAGGGTTCTACACTTGAAGTTGCAGAATCTCTCGGGGACGAAATATGTTGTTTTTTAGAAAAAACTGTTTAAAAAAAAACAATAATTGCACAAAAAGAGTTACAATAAGATAAATATGTTTACAATAAACATTGTAAAAAGGCTCATTAGAGACAGATATATGACAATGGAAAAAAGAGGACCTCTATTACTTTTGACCTAATTGAGGTATTCATAGTTGTCTTTTTGATTCTAATAGCCGGAAATTTTTTAAAAAAGTTTGAAATTAACAAAATGGTTGCGGTTTTTCTGAAATAATTGAAAGTAGATTTTGTCAAAAAACCCAACCTTATATTTTTTATCAAGTTTTTTTGAGTTTGCACTTTTTATAATAAGGAAGATATCTTGTAAGTTTTATGCTGGCTAAATAACTTTTGTGTCCAGGAGAATTTTTTTTTCTTACATTTCGAATTTTCTACTTTTTCTCGCAAACAATGACGGATACGAAAAAATGTTAAGATAAAAGTTTGCACGTCTAAAAAAGTTCTATAAAAAATGTCTCTTGTTCTTTTGCGACATGTTTCATCGTTTGCGAGAAAAATTCACGAATTACATTTTTAGGACAAAAAATTCTCCCGGCTTCAAAAATGGTTTATCCCACATAAAGCTGATAGGATGCCTTTCTTTTATTAGGAGAAACTTTTCAAAAATATTTGCAAAAATAAACAAGGTAACGTTTTACAGAAAATATGTTCTCATGTTATCGAAATTTGAAGAAAACACTATAAAAGTGTTTCTGGAAAACCCCACCTTTTTAATTTTTTTTTCTAATAATTTTTGAATTTTTTCGTCAACGATGAAAGATATCGCATAAGAACAAGAAGCATTTTTATAGAAGTTTTTTAATAGTCCAAACTTTTATCTTTTTTTTCGTATCTGTCATTCTTTGGGAGAAGTAGAAAATTCGATTGTAAGTAAAAAATTCTTCTGGCCACTAAAGTTATTCAAACAGTATAAAACTTACAATATATCTTCCTTATCAAAGTAGTAATTCATACGAAAATTGGCAATAAATATAAGGGTGGGTTTTTTGAGAAAATCGACTTTTAATTTTGTCATAAAAACCGCCGCCATTTTGTTATATTAAACCTTTTTTAAATTTTATGGCAGATTACGAATGAAGAGAATAAATTCTTTAAATTCTCTTAAAAAAGAAACATTTCGTCCCCGAGATATTCTGCGACTTTAAGAGTAGAACCCTGTCTGATTTGAAATGGATTCGGTCAATTTTCCAACTATTTTGCGACATTCCGTGTAACTGTACTCTGTAGAGTTTTGTGTAGGGTTTTGTAGAATTTTGTGGTGTAGGGTTCAATGATGTTAAGTTTTGCGGTGTAAGATTAAACCGGATTGAGAGTTTAGTTTTGTATAATCGCTACCGCCCTGAATTAACTAAATGAACTTTAATTTCGCATCAACTTACTTGAAGAGTCATGTCTTCAAAAACTGTTATTATTTTAAGAATTCTGGATGCATCCTCTTTCCAAAGTGCAATTCAATTGATGAGCTGATATACGATTTGAAATCCACAGTCTCATAGACAGCGTCACCAAAAGTGGACTGGTTGTGAACTCGCTGCAAATTTTTAAATACAGTCTTCGTCTAAAATCTGGTGAGCTAGGCTGATGAAAAGACTTGCGAGCCAGCCTGTAACGGATCTTGTGAAGAAAGTTTTTCGGAAACTGATACATTAAATTGTCTTGAAGTTGCAGCCAAGCTTCTCTGAATAATTATTAGCATGAACTCTTAAAGACGACGATGGCGATGTAATTTCCTTCAACTTTTCTGAAGGAATGTTGAAATAAACTAGCGAGTAGGTTTTGTAACCTTTCAAAGATTTTCATTTTTAGGGAAGATTGACGGAACTGCACCTTTCTCAACTTCATTTTGTCTCTTTTGAACCTGACAATATTTCCGTCAGGCATGTGGTGCGAATTCGTTTACAAAGTATTCTGGTTGAAAATGTAAATCACACAAGATGTGCTTTCTGCCAGGCCTTAAACACTTCTTCCTGAAGACAAAATATTATATGCTTTCAAAAATTGCTAAAGATTGAAACACGATTCTGGTTATAATTTTCAAAACATTTTTTCTTTTTTGTTCAAATTGAAGCGAACTAAATTCTAGTGAAAATAATGTTCAAACATGAAAGAAATAAATTCAAATATATTTCTCCTTGTTACAAACCAATGTTCTAAACAAATTCTGAATATAAGAAATTTTTGAATATTTCAGGGAATCATGTAAAAAATAATAAAATGCAAATTTGTTTATAACAATGAAATTTGGGATAAAATTACATACTCTGCAAAAGTATAATTAGAAAGCCAAACAAAATACGTTGCCAAAAAAAGTACATAAATTGTGCAAGAATTGCTCAAATTGCGCATTTGTTCATAAAATTCGATTAATTATAATCTAAAAATACGAAAGAATTAAATTCAGTTTTTCTTATTTTTTTCGAAACCCGTAAATATTATAAAAGCAAAATGTTTCAGACAAAAAATATGTATTTTGTCGACATCTAGAACTATTGTGTACAACTTTTTTTCCCTAATAGCAAATTCCACTGGTTATGACACTGGTTGTTCACTCAGTGTAAGAATTTTTTGAAAATTATTTTTTTTTTTATTTTGAAAGCCCCCAAAAAAAACAAAAAATTTAATAATTTAAAACCGGCCAAAAATGTTTCTAATATACTTGTTTAGTGTCAGTTTTTCTACACGATCTCCTCAAGTTGATGAAAAAAACGGTACAGTGTAACTTTTTTCAACTTTCTTTGTTATTTTTTTAAATTTCCAGAATAAACAAATCAAATTTAAAAAATTCTCACGCCTTTTCGCATAATTGCGCCAAAAGTTCAATGATAAGATTTCACAAGTTTTTCTTAGGAGTATCATCCTTAGGAAAAGAAACTTCTTTTGGAATACAAGTAGTATTTATTTCGTGACGAGTGAAAGATAATAAACAAAATATATATGACATATCGAAAACTTTAATTTTAATTTAAATGAAACTTCAATTAAAGTTCTGACTCCAAATAATGGGATATGGGCTATTCGGAAGTTTATCTACTATTTCCAACAAAATTACAGAGGCCCAGATTTATCAATACTTCTACTATGCTAATTAACTCCACTTATAATAAATAATAAATTATTTTAAAACTGAATTCTTCAATATTGGATTTTTTTATATTAGTGACACTTTAATATGCTTTAATATGACAATTATTGCTTAATAATTATCATAATTATTATAAGGAATGCAATTTGAATTTCCCACATAAAAGAGGACGCCGTCGACGTCACTGAAAATCAAGTTAAGGTTTTAGAATACATTTTCTTGCTATATTTTGTTTGTAAATTTCACATCCTACGTACAATAACTTAAAAACTGATATTCTTTAAATATGTTATTATTGAGATGCAGAATACTATTAAACTCGCATTATTATGATGCATTTTTTTTAGTTCTCGTTTGAACTCGTTTCCGTCAGCTTCTGTTCCGGGCGGCTCACATTCACTTCCGTTTTCTGTTCACTGTTCCACTGTTCTGCGTGCGTCCATTTACGTCCTTGGCGTCGTTTCTCATAATATTTTTGAGTTTTCAATATAATTCTGGTGTTTTTAAGAAAATATAGAGAACAGATTTGCATAAATAAATTACCATGGGCGATACCAAATCATTTTTCCACCAGTGGTGCACAAAAACCTCGAAGGAGCCGCAATACGATGTTCGTCCGACAGGTAAGGAAATCAACACCGATAGTCGAATACGAATATTATTTCTAGAAAAAAATGATTAACTGCACAGAAATGTTTTGGAACACGTCAGTTCCAATCATATTTGAGTATGAAACATTGAAGGCGACGAAGCAAGTATTTACTTAGTTATATCAATAAATGGCGTCCGCGTTTTTATACAAACTATACCTAACCTATAAAGTTGGTGTCAAGGACGTGATTCATGTCAATCGATAATGGATTGCAGCCATTTCTTTAAAAAAATGTATTGAAAATTAAAGACAGTTGATGTAAATTCTAAGTTGATATTGATTTTCTAAATTTAACATAAGATTTTACTGAGACAGGGTGTTGATTCACCTGGAAATCCAGGAATTGTCATGGAAATAAGTATTTATGAGAACGATGTCAGACATATTAAAATTGTGTATTTAACTAATTTTATTTATTTTTTCTGACTTTTTTATATCACTGTGAATGGATTTTCAACGACCTAAGTATATCCAATTTTTAAAAATAAATTATTGAATGGCAGAAATCATTGAAAACTTATTTAAAAATATAACATTTCTTATAAAAAGGTTGTTTGTTCTTTTCGACATGTGAAAATAAATGTTTAATCTTTCCCCTATTTTCCCATTTTTCGTGATAAAATTACCCTATTTCCTCTTTTTTGAGTTCCCTTAGCGCTGTGATACCTGATGAAATTTTGGGAATGGATTCCAATGTTTCTGGAATGCATATTAATTAAAATGTGTAGAAGGCCTGAAAACATAATGATTAACAAAAATCCGCTTTTTACAAAACTCGAATATTCGGTTTCTTTTGAATTCTCTCTCAGTATAATTATAAAAAAATTATTACCGCAAGTTATTTTCATAATCAACAACAGCTTACTTACAGTAAAAAACAAGTCGCTTTCTGAAAACTTAAAAATTGGCTGTTATTGCGTCTATAACCTCTAAATTGCGCAGTTTGGAGGCAGCACTTTTCATTACGAGTTTGACGGAAAAATCAGTTTTTACAACAAACAATCAAATCAATATGTACCGCGCTTAAAAAAATAATATAGTAAATGAGAATAGAATATAATCCGACACGAATATTCGAGAAATTGTTGAATTTGGTTAGAGCGTCACTTATTGCGCGATAGTTTTCGCACCCGGACAGCCATGATTTATATTATTGGCGATATCCTGGGAGACGTATCATGCTATGAGACATTCCTCCTGTAAATCTTCACAGTTTTCATTCATTACAATTTTTCTAGAGTCAAACAGATAATATATAATGACTACGATTTAAACAATTATTAACAAGAGGAATAGGACTGCATTGGCAGTTTTGTTGAAAAAAATGTATTTTGTGTATTTGCCATATTATTGGTGGTATTTTAAGATTGTTGTGGTTCATGAAGCATCTGGAATTATAGAGGTAACCAAGATGAATAAAGAGATCTATTTTAAAAATGACTTGCCTTTAATTTTTAGAGATATATTCTCTATTAAAGCTTTAGCGCCGTTTAGGGAAAACTAAATATACTCAGATTTGCCTCAAATGTAATGTTCATTTTTTCATGATTTAGAGAGAAAAAAAAATACAAAGGTGCTCCGTCATATTTTTTAACGTTGTGACCGTCCGCGAAGAAAGGGACCTATCGCGCGGTGGCTTTATTTTACAGGAAGAGTGATTGAAGAGGCGGTCCATCCCATGAACTCCATGAGAGGGCCTCACTCTGCAGTTTAATAACAATTGGAATTTTTCAAATGTAGGAATAATATTTTTTATTATGAAAGCAAGTAAAAAAATATCGACTGGTGTAAAAAACTAAAAATCGATTTTTTCCGCATTAGGTCCCTTTCTTCGCGGACGGTCACAGTTAATGATGTTTCTAAAAAAAATGTGGTAATCATTCATATACTGTACAAAATTTCATCTAAAATTACACTATACAAATGAATGGACGTAAAATACTAGTGATTCCTGGTAAAAAATTACAAAAATATGTACAAAGTAATTCCAGCAGGGTAGAATCACACGCAGATGGGCGATGGTTTTCAAGCTTCTTATAAAATAACGGTTGAATTACTCTGAAATTAACTATAAAAAATCCACGATATTTTAGGGGAATTTTACATTTTTCTTATAAAATTTCAGGTTTGTGAAATTTCTTTACAAATTAACAGAATTTCGTAAGAAATGTACAAAATTTAAGCGCTTTTAATAGGATTAAGTTTCCATGACGGAACGGAAATTTACTTGGGATTTTTACAGTCTAGTGCTCTTATTTCTAAAATTCTATTTTTTTCAGGACCGAAACACCGTCAACGATTTTTGTGCGAATTACGAGTACCTGGATTCGATTACGTCGGGGCTGGTAATTCGACAAATAAGAAGGATGCCCAAGGAAATTCGTGTCGGGATTTTATAAATTACCTTGTGAGAACTGGCCACGTAAACGCAGCCGATGTACCTGCGGATGCTGGAGTTTCGGCGGCAGCCGCAGCTCCGGCCGACTCGAATTCTGGACCTGCAGCTCCTTCCCGTCCTGTTTTTCAAGATGGCATGGGTCCCAATGATATTGGACAAGCCTACAGACCTTACAACGAAAGAGGTCAGGGAAATTACACCTATATGGACAGAATTGCGGAACAAAAAAGGGTCGAGGAAGCTGAGGACGTGGACGTTAATTCTGGAATCCACGGGAATTGGACAATTGAAAATGCCAAGTCTAAACTTCATCAGTTCATGCAGAGTAATAAAATTAGCGCCGACTACAAATACACACCGGTCGGACCTGACCACACGAGGTATTTGGCAGTTTTTCT
>CAKNWW010096560.1:579-13743 GCA_932074435.1 Andricus kollari | reverse complement strand
GCCGGATCATCGTATTAAATTCGTCGCAGACCGCAACCACCTATCTCACGGTCGTGAGACGTGGTTGCAGCTGAAATTTTACCGCGATTTTGCTGGGAGCGGGTGCAATTTTTCAGATAAGCACCTGCTCCCAGCGAAGTCCTGCGGTTGTCCTTATGACAAACTTTTATATATATAAATTACACATTCTCGCCGTGAATAGTCGCCTATTCATGAAGGAAGACACCTCTGAACAGGTAACGGAATGTTTTTCATAAAGTATTGTCTCTCCGAAACTTGTTTTTAACACACGCATGGTAATGAAATTTTTGCAGTCAAAGTGCACTTTTCATTTTTAATATCAGATTCATAAAAAAATGTTGATACAGTGAAACTGGGACTTAGCTCCCCTGGATTGTGCTCTTCCGAGAATTGATGCCGCACCGTGAGGATACGTGAGAGGTGTTTGCGGGGGGATATGAGGTGTGCACTCAGGCGTGACAAAACATAGAGAGAAACAGGAGAGAGATAAAACAGGAAAGAGACAAAATCGTTTCGAGGCTCTGTATTTAACGTCAAAGACAGCCCCAAAACCGGCGCTACCCTGGCGGACCGGCCGAACGCAATCATTACGCTATAGTGTAATGGTAAAGTAATGGTAAAGTAATGTTAAAGTAATATGGCATTATAATTATTGAAAGAAGCAAAACAAATATGTAAACTGTTGAAACTATAATAATACGTTAAAATTTACGTTAAATGATCATGTCGTGATTGCAACAAGTTTCTTTTTCAGCGTTAAAAAATGAAAAAATAATGTGTCTGTCATTGCAGTCTGATAACGGGGGCTTCAAGCAGGTTGCCAATATGCAGGGGCCCGACTTCAATTACAGCCACTTTGTTTTTTTATTTTTTAACGCTAAAAAATCAACTTGTTGCAATTACGGCATGACCATTTAACGTAAAATTTAACGTATTATTATAGTTTCAACAGTTTGCATATTTGTTTTGCTTCTTTCAATAATTATAGTGCCATATTACTTTAACATTACTTTACCATTACTTTACCATTACGCTATAGCGTAATGATTGCGTTCGGCCGGTCCGCCAGGGTAAATCCAGTTTCGACTTTATTTTAAGTTTAATTTTGTAGAATATTATATTAAACGAAACGCTCACTATTTCGATGTTTATCACTTAACTGTAAGTACAATATTTTACTAGAAGAAACTACGGATGGTAAAGGCGACTAAAATGAAGTTTGGGTTGTTCTTACATTAAATCATAGTAAATGGAAACAGAAGAAAAGAAAGGAACTGGCCATTTTTTAGAGGATGATAACAAGTATTTATTGTATAAAAATAGAAATCAGCAAGAATTTCTAATTTTATGTTATATTATATTATTATTATTATATTGCTCGAGTGACATCCCCCTGCCACGGCAGGCCACTATACCGTCAGCAATAATTTGGGAGGTGCTGGCCTATCTAATAGTATTACATTTAAAAATTGTAGAATCTGCCGACGATGATGATTAAACAATTGGTTCGTCCAGTAGTTTTATGTCCGTGAATAAATTTATATGTATTTTAAACTTTTTAAGTTTTCATTCGACTTCCTTTCTTCATAGGTATATTCTGAGGAAATTTTAGAGATTCGCTTTGTGAAAGAAATCAAATTACAGCAAAGTCTCCATCATTTCAAGACCCCAACATTTCAAGCCCGCCGTATATGGTTATTTCAAATTGCGCAGTTCCCTCAACTCCCACTATGGTCCCTGTACACTCTCCTCCGCGTCTGTGACTGACCACCCAGCAAAAAAGAAAGTATTGATACGAATTGAATTGAAAAGACTAAGACACCCTGCAAATCCCGCTGTGCTACAGTTACGCATTGGACCTGTGTGTGAATGCGTATAAATTCGTGAAGATGGTATTTCAATTTGAAATCTTTCTATACGTTCAAATACGGTGCAGAAGTCTAAAGTCACCGAATACACTTCAATGCGTCAGCACGTAAACTCTTCAACATTGGTCAATGCGTCTGAATTCGTGAGAGTAAAATGCACGCTTGGATTCGCCCCAATGTAACAAAATAACCAACATGCCGGGCAAATAGAATTTTTTGTAAATGTTTAGTAACTTGTCTCGTAGCTCAGTGGCGAGTACTCTGGACTGATACACGGGGGATGGCTGTTTCAAGTCTCGACGCATGCACTTTTTATTAATTTTTTTTCTAATTGACCTTGACCACGCATTCATCTGAATTCACTTGCATTCAATTCGCGCTCGCTCAATTCATCTGAATGCGTTTCAATGCGTTTAAATGAATCAGAAAACAGGATTCACGCGCATTACAAAAATGTTAATTCGTCCCAATCCGTATCAATTCTTTCTTTTTTGCTGGGCAATGAAAAAAGAGGCCCGAAGAGCGGGAAACCTTTAATTGAGTACTGTTTCACGACGTCATGGGAATACGTCGCACGACGTTTTTGAGAAAATATTACAAACGTAAAAGTCATAAATGTACAAATAGAAATATTTCTCAAGTATAGAATCTATTTTCTCAGTCATGTTCCATTTATTTATCGATTCACGACCTTTCAGTTTCACGAAATAAAATAAAATATCCTAAATGACAGGTGAGTGGTACTCTAACCTCAAATTTCAGACAGTTGCTTCGGGAAATTGAAAGGTCTTCACCCGATAAAAGGATGAAGAAGCAGAATCGCACAAATGCACTCTACACTTGAATAGATTACTATGCAGAACTTTATAACTCACCTTCACGTTTCGGAGATTTTCCCCAAAAAGTCGTATGCACTTGCAGTACCGTGTACTAACCTTCCTGACGGCTGGCATTTCCACTTATCGACGTCATGCCACAAAACTCACTATTCCGCGAAATATTTGAGCCGTTTTTTGATTCTATAATATTGATTCTTAGTTGGCAAATGGTCGTATGCCAACAAAAATACTTGAAAAACACGTATGCATGCATGCAGACTAACGGAGCGCGGCTTTTTCAACTGCGCAATAAGCCGGATATCCACTCGCCTAAACCGTTTCCATAATATTCCGCAATATATGTACTCGACTGACTACTCGCGCACTCGGCCCTTCCGAGGTGAGAGTCGCAACCGTCTCTCGCCCTACGCGCTGAGAAACTGCGTGGGCAAGCAGTTCTAGGAATGTCGGGTGTATTTATTTGTATTATTATTGATAGTATTTATTATTTATTTCAAATCACGCGCGCTTTTCGGCTGAAAAAGTAGTGATAGGCGGCGCATCGATACAAGATCGGGGCAGCCGGAAATGTTGGAGACTTTACTGTATTTAGGAAATTTTATGTGGTCAGAATAATTTTATTCAATTATTTTCAAATCTACACTGACTTAATGTTTTCAACGAATTTCCGCCGTATGGGCTCTGCTATTATGATTTTTGGAGTTTTCACTCTGGATTCGTTTCAGCCAGCCTAAAAATCCTCTTATACCAAGTGTAATAAAAATCCAATAATTTTATAGTATACTCGTCTGCAATTTTTTGTTAATCCTCATGTCGGTTTCGTAACGAGCGACCTGAATAACACTTGAGTAGCAAATTTTAGTTACATTTAAAAACGCCTTCTAATTTTGTCCATCATTTTAGTATGAAATCCCTCTGTAGGTTGCACCAGCCGCCGAATTAGCCGAGCTTACAAACTTTTCCACTGCATTCGTTGCCGAAAAAAAAAATTTCAGGAATATCTTAGGCTATAATGTCAGTCTAGTTTGGATTGATTTTAGTCGAATTGAAGATATTATCTGAATTAGGCTGAAGATTAGGATTAGGAAAAATCTGAAGATTACGCTCCTTCTTTATGACTTAATTTATGGCCGAGTCGAACCATGATGATACGGAAGTACGATAGGCAGTTAGAGCCTTTAGGGTTTCGATCTCATAAAACTCTTAATAAAACTAATCACTCTTAATACTTTACAAATTATTATTTATTTGCAAGACGGACACATCCCTACTAAAAAAGCCTATAAAGTAAAATACATAGGAATCCATATGGGATCGTTCTTTGAATTCCTGTCTCAAATTACGATCTTAGATAGGATGGGGAATATTACATGGGTTCTTATATGTATACTGTTTTTGAAAACCTATAAATTTCTCCTACATGAAATTTCACATAGAAGTGTAACTTTTTTTATGAAATATGTTTTGGAAGTGTTAGGTGTATCGTCGAAAATCTTAAAAAACTCCAAAAAATACTGTACAGCCGTAGCTTTTATAAAAAACTACTGCGCACTCCGTAAATATTAATTTCAAACCATCTATGTAGGATCCTTCCTAAAAACCCATAATGAGAACCGATATAGATTCCCATCCTATATTCCTATCTTAGATCATAATTTAAGACAGGAATTCATAAAGGAGCAAATATGGGTTTCCATGCGGGTTCCCACTTAGGTGCCCATGTATTTTATTATGTAGGCTTTCTCAGTAGGGATGCAAAAGCAAGGTTACATTTTTCGATAGTATGGTAGAATGAACTTCATTTTACGATGCTTCCCTGTGAGAATTAAGATATCTTGATAATATTGAAGTCATACAGTCAGCCTTTTTTTAAAAGCCTTTTTCATTTAGCGCGAAATTTACAAAGTGCAGCACTCAGGCTGGAGATCAGCAGGGTGAAATTAAGCTGTCGAGTTCAGTCTTTGATCTTGAAATTTATTGTTAAAATTCTCCACATAAAAAGCAACCGTTTGTAAAGCATATTCTATTCAAGGCATGATGAACTACGAAACAACTCCATCTGAATATAACTGGGCCTCTCAAGTTGTAAATATATTAAAAATTATAGTCAAAAACATCATTTTATGTGATCTGGATCCAAAAGTTTGGATGAGAACGACATCCTTGAAACATATTTCGAATATTTAAGGGATCAAGATATTATCAAATACCAACTAACACAATCTATCTAATTTCAGATTATTAGATGCTGCGCCTTACCTTTCCTTACGTTGTTCTTTTCAAGACACAAGAATAATTGCACAATTATTTTTGTCTACGAATAGACGCTTTACTTTTTCCTGCAGAAATAAAGTATATGAATTCGACTCAGACCAACTCTGTACAATCAGTAACAAACAAGAATTGTGGAATCTAGAACATATTTTATTCTAACGTCCCATATATACCTCTTACCGACCCCATTACTTACTTAGAAATTAACTCAGTAATGTGGAAGCGTTACTGGCGGATCCTGATAAGTATGCACCTGATAAAACATTTTTTCTATATTTCTAGTTGCTGTAAACTTCGTTCCTTCTGCTTGAAAAAATGAATGAATTGAGTAAAATAATTAATTTAATTTAATTAATAATTTCGTTTTTGTGAAACAGCTATCTTGTTTGGTATAAGGTATTTGTATACTTTTATCAGCAATAAATTACTTCTCCAGTGAAGTTTTATCGGTAAGGTTAGCAAATGGACATCGACTTCTATGGGGCACCCATGGGTATATGTATTCCTTTGTAACCTTGATTTTATTTGCAGCAAAGCCATAAAATAGGGCAGAGGACTACTTGGTGATCTTGGTAATCTTTAAGAGATTCAAGATGATGAGGCTGCAGATGTTGATGAATTCGATGGAAATCTTAAAGATATCGATCGTGAAGAACAGGAAGAAGTAGAAGATAGTGATGCTGGCAACTTGAAAACTTTGATGAAAATGGGCGTCGAAGATAATGTGTTGTTTGAAATATTGCAATTAAATGATACCTAGATAATCAAAATTACCTCATACCTTCGGCACTGCTTCCTGAAAATCATATAAAAAAAATCTATACTACCTGCAATAATTTTGTTGAGCGCCAGGCCCGTTCGAGGACTCTTAAATTCTCAAAATCCAAATCTAAAAATTAATTAAATAAAAATCCAGAAATCTCAAAGAAAGCTCTAAAATGAACGTAACTAAAAGAACGCAGTGTACTGGCTTCTCGCACAGTCAGCTCAGACTCGGTAGTTGCGCGTGTTCCGCAAATAAATAAGGTTCGAAACATCAGCAACACGATAATCTGGCATTTAAGACAAATAATTCTGGTAATTTATTTAATTCAAATAAATTGAAACAATAATAAACCAGGTTTAACAACAATTGTTTTACTTAATTTTGAGTCTCGACATATTTCAAATGTGCATAATCCAACAATCAATCAAGGCTCTGATAATAATAATAATCTCAACTAATGTTACAACAGAATAAATCTTAAATCAAAACCTAATACTTGAAAACTAGGCTAACTTCGAAAAGTTAGGCTTCCCTGCCTGAACTCCATGCTAGGCTAGCTAAACAAGCTTCCCGAAAACTCAACTTAAATGTTCAAAAAAAACCTCAAAATAATCATTCACAAATCACCATGATTATTCAAACTAAAATTCTCAACAAAATTAAATTAAAAACAATCCACCATGTTAATTTCAAAAGTCTAGTTTTCAGAAAAACCTAACCTCGAAGTTGACTATAGCCTAGCCTCACTAAATTAGTAATGACCCATGATTTGTCATAACCTAATTTATTCGGTTATTAATAGACAAACTCAAAATCACTACCAAACATAAAATAATCTAGACCTCTGAATTTCAACAATAATCCCAATAATCCACTTCATAATGTTCCTAACCTTGACATTTTTAGTTTCTAGAGAAATTATGCCTAGCTCGCCTAATCTTACTGACTCTAAACTCAATCTAATAATAAGCAATCAAGGGGCATAATTATCCCAAAAGTTAGCAACCTCATCACAGATCAAAATTACATTCAAAATCTGCCGAATAAACTTACAATAAACATGGTACAAATTAATCTGACAAAATTAGTCCAAAACAAGAACGAAATATTCTCAACATAGTCCTATAATACACTCGAAATTTGTACACAGCTCTCGACGCACAAAGTTTCCGTAATATCTCAAACATGAAAAGGGAAGAGGTGAGGGGAAAGCCTTTGACTGTATGACATCTTTAAGGAATTCGAGTTAATATCCTCTGATACAAAAAAAACTCGGATACATCATTTTGCCGTTAACATAAATTTGGTGCAAAACTCGACTGGGGGCTCAGTTCTGTAACATGGCACATTTTTAGGTTAACAGTTGAAAGGGGAATCACTCTTAATTAAAGATCGGGTTTCGGGATTAACACAACTAGGGACTCTATTACGTGGCAAAAATAGGGTTATTTGAAATGCTCGATGGGGTCAGAGTTCAGGGGGTCATACGTGACAGGGCAACACTTGACGAGGGGCTCAGTTAAAAAATTGCACAAAAATATAAATTACGATCAGGGATACATTTCAAAAAAACATCATTAATAAAAACTTCAAGGTATTATAAAAATGAATAAAAAGGGCCCAGTTAGAGAGCCTCCGTCTCGACTACGTGTGACGCCATTTTCTCGTCAGAAACACAAAATTCGAGAATCAAAAGTGATTTAAAGTGGACACGTGTCGAGCGTAGTCCCCTTAATCTTTATTATAAAGAGTTAGCCTTACCCGTGGAATTCCGAACGTTGTTGGTGGATTTCCTGGGGATCAGGAGTCGTTGAACGCGTCTTCAATATTTTCCGGGAACACTACTCGACTGTGTAATCGCGTAAATACTTTAAAACAATACTATGACTTGCCACGGCTGTGGTAGGCAGAGAAGAGCGAGCGTGGTTGCGACGGTTATTTTTGGTTTTCATCCTTCCTTCTTTCCATTATCGCCAGAATTGATCCAGTGCTGTTGTTTCTTTGTCCTTACTCTCCAATCCACCCATTTGATCACCTCCTGGAGCCCGAAATTACCCTGGCTGATCAGAGCATGATTTGGTTCCGTACCAATTGGTATCAGCCGACGTGAAGAGGGCATTGCGCGTTGAGATTCCCTAGTCATGTCGGGAATTGACGAAGAAATTTCTCATCGTGAAGTTTCCAAAAAGGTTGTACGCCAGGTAGATGAGTCGTTCCAGATTATTCGTAATTTGCAGCGTTATTCCCAATCTGGCCGGCATCCTAACATGATCCTCGTAGATGAGGATCCACAGCTCCTTTAAGTCTGGCAGACGATAGTAGATAGAAAAGGCGGGAGAATTCTTGAAATGTGTCGATGGAATCTAGTCGTTCTAAGGGTCTTTAGTGGCGTCCCATTTGAGTCTCGAAGTCGAAAGAAGTCCCTCGATGTCCGACGATGTCTCGATGAGTCCGAATCGTCCCAAAAAAATAAAAGAAACAAAAATAATAAGTCCTTAAAATTATAAACCCTAAATTTAGCCCTAGTCATTGAGTTTCCGTACCACAGCCGCGATATCAGACCTTATTAATATAAATTTATAAATTTACGGAAAATCTCTAGATGTCAAAATAAAATTTTAATAATCAAAACTTGTAAGTTGCAAGAATTTTGCAACGTTACACGTTATAGACAAGAGAGTTGAGTTCACATGATAATGATCCACTACGTACGGAAGTAGAAGGCTGTGAAAATGTTAGGGAATACGACAGCTTTAAAAGGTACGTGACACTTACCAGTGTCACATCGTCGAGTTAGCACAATATCGTACCTATTCAGGAGAGGAAGGTGCATTTTCCGAAAAAGTAGCAAGTACATACCTATTCAAGAACAAAGTCAACAAGGTTTCGCTTCAGGAAAATAGCCAAGAAGTTATTGTAGAAGAAGAAGGAAGTACCAACCTTCTTAGCTATTTTCTTGAAGCGAAACCTTCTTGACTCCATTTCTGAATAGGTACGTTCCTACCATTTTTCAAAATAGGCACCGCCTCCCTTCTCCCCCTGAATAGGTACGATATAACACGACCCTGACATTCTCTCAAACTATTATTTTTAAGGTTTTGTGACATGCTGATATTAATTTTTATAGGGGAAAATGTTAATACTTCGTATAATGACCCTGCTCAAAATTTCGGATTCCGAAATTGGTCCGAGTTTATCCGAAATCAATGCGATTCACGATTTTTTTCCGATGTTTGCTCTAATCCGGAAACTGTAGGAAAACAAACATTTATATGATTATATCCGGAATCTGTCCGGAACACAAATTTCGACTCCGGAAAGAGTCCGATTTGATCCGAAATTAGTCTAGAATTCAAAACCTGAAATGATTTTCGTTTAACTAAAAAACGGAAAACTGTCGGGTCTAATCCGAAATTTATCTGAACGTGAACTTCCACTCCCGAAAGAGTCCTCCTACTTGATCCGAAATTATTCTGGAACTCAGTACCTGAAATTATTTTTGTTAAAGTAAAACCGGAAAATCGTCCGCTTCAATCCTAAATCCGTGCGGTTTTAAACATTAACTCCAGAAATAGTCTAATTCTATCCAAAATTCATCCGCAGGTTTAAGTTGTCACTCGATAAAATTAAAATAAAACCAGAAACTCGTTTGCTTAAATCCGAAATCCGTGCGGTCTAAAATATCAACTCCGGAAATAGTTCGATTCTATCCTAAATTAATCCGCAGGTTTTAGTTGTCATTCTATGAACAAGTGAAAACGGAAGATCGTCAGCTCAAGTCCGAAATTCGACAGGCCAAAAACATCGACTCCGGAAATTGTCCGATTCTATCCGAAATTAATCCGCAGGTTTCAGTCACTCGATTAAATTAAAGTGAAACTGGAAAATCGTCCGCTTAAATCGGAAATCCGTCCGGTCTAAAACATCAAAATCCGCAGATTTTAATTGTCATTCGGTTAAATTAAACTGAAAATTCTTCTTTCTTTTTTATTATTCAAGATACCTTTTAGTTGAGTGAACAGATATGTTTACCGTTTGGTGTGTTAGCAGTCTTTGAATATCAATATTTATTGAATTAATACTCTTTAGTAGTGTTGACTTAAGTCCAATAGAGAAATGCAATAGAAATAGTATAGTTTTGTCTGTTTTCCTTTACTATTCCAGACATTTTTTAGCTGAGCGGATGGAAGTATTTACAGTTTGCCGTTATTTGAAAAAGTAGTATGAGTTTTTTTTCGTCTTCTTGTTCAAGCAGTTTTATTATATTTTTTGAAGGAAAGTTATTAATGTTGCACTCGGTGCATGGAGAATCTCTAGTATCGCAAGTTACGAGGAACGTCTCTACTGCATTGTAGGACGTATCGAAAAAATTGAATATTTTGCTTTCTTTTTTGGGTAGGGCATCAGAAAAAAACCACAAATGCAATAACGAAACTTCGAAAACAGACCAAAATAATGAAAATTTCGATAAAGACGAGAAGATTAACACGGAAAATGATAAGGATACCAATAAGTATTTGAACAAGGATGAAGATAATTACATGGTTTCGTTCCTGTTTCGAATAGCTCTGATAATAAAGATTTTGTAGTCGCCCGAAAATTCATACAGGAAATGTCTCTCCTGTGTCCAGACCTGTTCCCTACAGAACACAAACATTGCAAGTATAACAAGTTGCGTAAGACTATGAATGTGTGTGTCTGTCAGTGACACGTTAACCTAAGACAATATAGGTAATGAGCTGATCACCTGACATCCACTGATTAATAATAATACCAAACATACGTCATATCACTACAATATAAAATCACAGGCGTGAGATTACATCTGGTATCCCGAACATTTCACCTGCCTCGTCGTACGACGACGAAGAAACTAACGGCACTGACACTGGTGTACTATATTCAATCGCGGTCCGCCGTGCTGCAAGCACGTGATGGCATCCTTCAAATAGATTTGTTGCAAGACAACAGCGATTAGAAGTTGCTATTGGAGTCAATCTGTAGTGTGATGCTGGAATTAGACCGGTTACGATCCAACTAAATATCGTCTGCTCCAAGCAAGATGGCGCTGTGCCTGTCATAGTCGCAAAGTAACGAGCCGCAACTAATCCACTTAGGTGAGATCATTTAGAATTAAGGATCGTGATGGCTGCTCGATAGGTGGTGGCTTGTCAAGCGATGAGAGCGTTAGTTTTGATGCTGATGTTCAGATTGGTACATGACGTTACATTGACCGATGATTGTCCAAAGGTGTGCCTCATATACACGTTTCCACGGTAGGACAGCTAAACATAGCATTCTTCACGAGGAAGTTGGAGTTTCTTGATTAAGGCATCTGAAATGATAGAGATTTGTGAGCACGGATCAACCAACTCTCGAACCTGGTGATGTTGTCCAGTTGACGAAGTTACTTAGTCATAGCTGTGGCAAATCGATGTTCGGCAGGGCAGGGTCGCGGCCAACACCGTAAGAGCGACAAAGATGGTAATAAAGCACTCTTAGGGCCGCATTATGTCTGTAGACGTACGTCGTTCCTGAGTGGGTGGGACACCCCGATAGTATATGTTCCAGGTACTCAGCGTGTGCATGCCACGCTCTGCACCTATCGCTGGAAACCTCTTGACATAAAATGCGGTCACGGTATGCTAAGGTGCAAATGATACCGTGCTGGCATGCGAAAATGGAACCCTCTGTACCTGAATTAAGCCCTGATGATGTGAGGAAAGCAAAAGTTTGCTCTTTCGACAAGGACTGTTTTTTTACATTTATGTGAACATTTCCGTACATGTTATTGTCGAGCAGGTCTTGATGGATTTTTCGAACTTCTGTTTTCTTCACTTCGGCTTTTAGAAGTGAAGCATCTAGATGGATTAATGCACTTTCCTCACTTCTGATGTTAAAATTCAAGCCGAGGGTCTCGGCCGCTTGCTCCGCGGCTTTGTAAAGGAACGCTCCTGCGCCAATCATCTCGTGGTTCCTGACCAATTTTAGGAAAGGGTCTCTGCAACTGGCTACCATATAAGCTGTACTTAGAACAATTCGGTTATGAAGGCACTGGAGATTCAGAAATCCGCGTCCGCCTTGATAGCGTGAAATGTATAATCGCGGAACTGACGAATTGATATGCAAGCTTTTATGCATATGCATGATCTTACATGCGGTGACATCAAGGGCCTTAAGTTTGTTCTTCGTCCATTGAACCACCCCAAACGAGTAGAGTAGAACTGGGACGGCAAGCATGTTAGTCGCAGGTATCTTGTTCAACGCTGAGAGATTGAAAAGACCAAATCTTTTGAAGAACATGCTTGTATCTGCTTCGGAGAGACTCCTTTACTGATGGTAAGTCCTGATTGCGGCTTTGAGGCAAGCCAAGGTACGCATAGGTCTCTTCAGTATTAAGATGTCTAATAACACTTATATCCACAAGCTCAGGGTCCTCGGGAACGCCAACAATCTTTCCGTTCTTTAGATGAATTTTGGCTCATTTATCCAATCCAATGTCGATCTTAATCTCTCCTGAGTACTTCGCGACGATATTTATAGCAGTTTGAAGTTTGCCTTTACCAGAAGCATAGGGCTTCAGGTCATCCATATAAAATACATGAGTGAACTTATGTTCGCGCTGGTTAGTGCCGCCACAGAGGTATCCAGGAGAATTTCGTAGTGCGAGAAATAGAGGCAAAAGTGTGATGCAAAAAAGCAAAGGGCTCATGGCATCGCCCTGAAAGGCGCCCCTCTGGAAGGTGACGTTGTTTGTTGTCACACGATAATTTCCAGATGAGATAGTAAATCTAGTTTTCCAAAGAGGCGTCAATGTCTCTATGCATCTCACTATGTGTGGATGCACCTTCAAGCTTTCCAACACACAGATTATAAGTCTATGAGAGGTTGAATCGAAAGTTTTCCGGTAGTCAATCCAGGCCATTGACAGGACGCTTTGATGGGCTGCAGCGTCTTTGCAGACACACCTGTCAATCAGCAGGTTCTCTCGACAGCCTGCTACACCTTTTTTTCGAGCCACGTTGTTCGTACATCTCAAGCCACACAGGCTCAATTCGCCGAACAATCCTGTTGCTTAGGACAGCTGTAAAGATCTTATACAGTGTGTTCAAACAAGTTATTGGCCTGTAATTCTCTGGGTTGGACAAGTTTCCTTTTTTCGGTAGGAGTATAGTGCGTCCTAAGACCAGCCACTGCGAAATGGCCGGCTCTGACTTTAAATATGAGTTGAATATGCGGGCCAAATGTTGGTGTGTAGAAGTAAACTTCTGCCACCAGAAGTTCTTGATACAATCTGGTCCAGCACCGGAAAAGTTCTACGTTCCTGTATGTCCTTTTTTCACCTTTTCGGCAGTGATTGATGGACATTCCTCCTCAGATTTTATGAGGTTGTCGC
>CAKNWW010096519.1:1258-15531 GCA_932074435.1 Andricus kollari | reverse complement strand
TTTCTCATAGTCTGGGATCCTCTTTTCACCTGCAAAGTGAGCATACCAATCATTATATCCTATTTTAATTCTCTATATAGATATTTAATTAATGTTTGTATTTTTTAATCCAGGCTGTTGCATTCCTTGGTTTGGTGGCCATCACTTTAGCTGGACCACTCCCCCAGGTTCCTACAGCTCTTCAAGGCGAAAAAACAGTTGAGCCAGTCAAAGCTGAAGATGTGAAAGATTCTAGAGATAAGAGAGGATTGCTGGTCACACCTTATGCGACTGCACCAATTTCTGCTCCGGTCGCATATACTTCTTTCACAGGACCTGCACCGGTTGCTTATGCTGATCTTCCCGTCTCCTATGTTCAATCTTACCCATCATTTTTCGGCTACAACCCCCATGCTCGCTACATCGTAGCTTAATTTGGCTCTTCAGAATGAATGAAAAATTGCCTAAATACAATTTTTTATGAAGGTTATAATTCTTATGACATCGATACATCTTGAATCGAATTGACTGAGACATTATTCATCAATGATACTCTTCTTATACTGCTGTAGTTTGTTTAAAAATAAATAAATGCACTTAAAAAACTACAAAATGTTTTGGCTTCTTAAATATACGAATATCACTGGTACTTTTTAAGCTAAATATGAATCTAATCTCAATCTGTTTCGATTAGGTGAAGTTTTCAAAAAGCCGCCTTCAGACAACACTTATATAAATAAGAAAAATAACAAATAAAATATCTAAGCTTGAACCTCTCTTGTATTCCAGATAGTCGGAAAAACTGAAAGAAAATTGTTAACATAAACGTATTAGAAACAAAGTGTCTACAGGCACACTGTAATATTATTGTACTACGCTCACCGAATTCTGGTGCATCCTATTAGAAAATGTGTCATATCTTCCGAACCAAACTTTCCTTGGTAATAAGGAATTGTTTAAATTAAAATATTTATATATGTGTAAGAAGCTGGTTAACTAGATCGCTCTGGGAATTACAACGTGTATAATTCGTGACAATATTTATCAGTTCACGAATGAATAACGAAGTTTCCCGAGAAGTAGCGAGGAATTAGAATCTGAATGACGGTCTCGGTACGGTGAGAGGTCAGCGAGTATGAGAACCCGCGAAGGAAAAGGCCTTAATTAAAAGGACCGGTACGATCTTCCTGGGGAAGATGTGGTGTCGGTTCAATTAATGCTTTGAGTGGCTGCAGACAGAAAAAAGGTATCTTCCACGGGGACGCTCGTGAAAGATTCAGATACACCATCCACTAAAGTAAGGACGAGAGCTTCCATAAAGGATCAGTGCAACTGCTAAGGAGAGGAAGGGTTTTCACCTTCGAGTCAACAGAATTGTGTTGTGGTAGTTGGAATGTAAAGATCGAGTGTCCCAGTGATAACATTTTGTTTAATTGATTTAATTGGTGTGAATGTATTAGATATAATCTCTCAGGCTTGTGCGAAGTTTAGAGTTAGTTCGATATTCTTTTCCTCATTGTCAAAAAATAGGAAAGAATACGAATACACGGAAATGTCACGGACGAGGTGCAAGTCAGGGAATTGTTGTTGTCGGATCATTACATTTAACTCTGAATCTTATAACTTCAAAAATTCTCTTTTTTTGCATAAATAATAAAGTATTGAGTTCAAATTAAGTTGGGTGTCGTTATTGACTTCACCTTCTTTAGTCGTAATGTCGCTTCAGAGAAAGCCACCTGCTTCAACTCGGCCATCTCATATGTAAAACTCTCTTAAACTGAATCAGTGATTTTCTGATTTTTAATGAGTGAACCAGTAAGCGACTTAACTAAAATAGTATTACTGAATATACCAGTGACGCAAAATGATAGATTCAACCAGTGATATAGCGCTCCACGCTGCCAAGACATGAACCTCCAGTCGCCTGGTACGCGCGCACCGTGCCGCGCCGGTCGGGTGTTTACACTTCTCGAGTGGAAACAAACTTTATTGTATACCAGTGTTTGTGATATGAATATGTGGATCCTGGCTGCAATAAGCAGGGGATATAATATATTTCGCTTGAAAGTGGGGAGGCTCCTGGCTACTTGGGTTTGACTTTGAGCGACGCGATACATTAACGTAATGACGGGCCTTCCCACAGTTAGGGGGCAATATTATATATATTATTATATTGCAGTCCGACCCTCATTTATTGTTGTAAGAGTAAATTATGATTTTGAAAGATTATTTTGCAAAGGTTAATACGAATGTGATAAATGATAAGTGTTTACCTAACCAGTTTACGAATGAAAATGCGTACGACCAGATAACTACTGGTACTGAGTTACCAGTGAATCTGACTGCTTGAAGCAGCGACGGAATTCCACTGAATGAACCAGTGAAATTTTACTGATTGTCAGTGACATACTTCTGACTGTTTTTACCAGTGATATTTCACTGGAAATCAGTAAGATTTCACTGATTCACTTTTAAAGAAAACATATAAAAAACTGTCGGTATATAGAAGCATATAATTAGACATAAAAATCATATACATATACACGATGTGGTTTATTTTCTTCGTCATAGAGTGAGTTTTATAATTACCTAAATTTTAAAATCTACTTTTCGTCATCTTTTCGATTACATATGAGGCTAGCATCTTATATCTAATTTATCTAATTTAGATCTTAATTCAATTGCAGAATGTACGAAGAAAGCAAGATGATCTAAAATTGTAAATACTTATGTATTTTGGATATTTGTTGACTTTTGCTGACTTCGAATTTTGTAGTAAATGGCTTAAAACATTTTGGAAAATTTTCCTTTTAATATAAAAGTAAAACATCATACAGGGAGACCCTAAGAAGGTTCATATTTTCACCGAGATTATTAAAAACCTGTAAAAATCACGTTTATAACTGATTCTATTCTCTTCCAGTTAAAACTATGCAAAATAAAGTATTTTGGGGTGCTAAATACGAATATAACCTCGAAAATATTCGCCAATTTACATTTTCAATGTCAGTTCGAAAAATAGTTATCAAATTGCCTAGGGCGCGCGAATGTTGGTTCTCGCGCTTCGCGCTTGATAACATATATACCTCGGTCTACGCGCTCAGTCTTTGTATTTCCCCCACATTTGTGCGCAGGCCTTTTAAAATTAAAGGTCAAAGCATCAACAACTTTAACTTGGTGATTGTAAATTCTCTTTTGTTAAAGCTCCTTCGGCTTTAACGCACACATTCTTATCACGTGTCTCGTGCTCCGCACTCGATTATATCGAAAATGCGAACTTTTCTACATTATTTTCAACTTCATTATATTAAATGTATATTATATTTATTTCTGTACCTCGGTCTGGGGCTGCTTATTCAGATATTGAAAAATAATGTACACATTTAATTTTTTATGATTACTTTAACATTCATTTTGTATTTTGCATTACATTTTATTCTCAGCTATACCCTGAAAAATGTATCATTTCAATAAATTTATCATATTACAAATCATAATATGCGTTGGCATTGAAACATACGTTTTTTCATTGGCGTGTTCTTATAATTTGAAAAAAGTGTATCCTATTTTAAAAAAATGTTACTAAACATTTTATTGCAACTTGTGCCGTCTTTTCATAATTTTAATTTATTTTTAATGTTATTTTTCACGATTTAAACGAAAAATACGCATCATAGCGTAAGGTGGTTCTAAGCAAATTTGTAGATATAATTTAGGCGAAAAATTTTGTTAAATAAAATGTTACTGTAGCTTGTGTCCTTTTTCCAAAAAGTTAATTTTTTATATTTACAACGTATTTTTATAACAAGAGTTTATAACATATTTGAAGATATTTTTTGGTAGAACAACTTTTTTTGTAATTTTTTTCGTCTCTTGTGTCGCTTTTCCAAAAATTTAATTGTTATATTTTTAATCTTATTTTTTGCGACTAAAAGAAAGTCTACTCTTCCTATCTAAAAATTACTTATAACAAATTTGTAGATCTTTTTCGTAAGAGCAACTTTTGTCTATTCATATTTTTCATAGCATGCTTCGTTTGTCCAAAAATTAAATTTTTTTATTTTTATTGTTGTTTTTTACGCATAAAACAGAAACCACGCATCTTATTAAAAAATGATTCATAAAAAATGTGGAGCTCCTTTTTGCGGTAACAATTTTTGTTAATTTTTTTTTTCTGTACCTTGCATAGTTTGATCGCAAAATGGAATTTTTGATTGTTCATTATTTTGTGTGCGATCAAAATTTGAATTTTCGATTTTTCAAGACAATTCAAACGGTTGTTTGGATATTCTTTCAAAAGTTATCAGGTATACAAACGACGACAAGGTCAACGAAGACAGACAGACACCGAAGTAAAAACTATTTTTCCTGCCTCAGGGTGCCTCAAAACGTCGACATTTGATGGAATCCACGAAAGTCGTTTTTCACATAAAATCAATACCTTCTCATTATGATGAGAATGTAATAATTCATTATTTTTTGTGCGAGCGAAATTTGAATTTTCGATTTTTTAAGAAAACTCAAAAAGTCATCATAATAATCTTGTAGGGCTATCAAAAAGTAAAGTTTTTTTTCTTTTGGCTTTTTTTATATCGTGCTTTATTTGGCTTAAAATGTTAATTTTCGTTTTTTGGCGGGATTTGAGGCACCTCGGGGTTCCTCAAAACGTCGACATTTAATGGAATCCACGAAAGTGATTTTACGCATAAAATCAATACCTTCTCATTATGATGAGAATGTAATAAATCTTTATTTTTTGTGCGAACAAAAATTTGAATTTTCGATTTTTTAAGAAAACTCAAAAAGTCGTCATAATAATCGTATAGGGCTATCAAAAAGTAACGTTTTTCTTCTCTTGGCTTTTTTTATATCGTGCTTTATTTGGCTTAAAATGTTAATTTTCGTTTTTTGGGGGGATTTGAGGCACCTCAGGGTGCCTCAAAACGTCGACATTTAATGGAATCCACGAAAGTGATTTTACGCATAAAATCAATACCTTCTCATTATGATGAGAATGTAAAAATGTAAAAGAATTAAAATAGAGAACAAAGGAGAGGAATTCATGGTAGCGAAATTACACCTCTCTTCCTCTCCTCGGCCCGGGACTGCTTATTCAGATATTGCAAAATAAAGTACAAATTTTATTCTTTATGATCACTGTAATATTTTTTTCGTTATTTGGCATTTATCTTTATTCGCAGCTAACTTAAGAAATGTATCATCATTAAAGCAAATGTATATTATTAACGTTCATAATATTAATATGCATTGATCTTAACACAGACGAATTTTCTTTCTTTTATTTTTATAATTTAAAAAAGTGCGCGTTCTATCAAAACAATATCAAAAGAGAATTTTTAGATCCAATTCAGGCGAAAAATTTGGGTATCAAACATTTTATTGCATATTGTGTCATTGTTACATAAATTTTATTTGTTTATTTTCAATGCTTTTTTTAACGATTAAAACAAAAAATATGCATGCTCGCGTAAAGTGGTTCGATACAAATTTGTAGATAACATTAAGGCGAGAAATTCTGTTAATTAAAATTGTATCTTGTGAAGTTTTTCCAAAAAGTTTGTTTTATTTTTTTTATTCTTAATGTATTTTTATAACAAAAATTTATAACCAGTTTGTAGATATTTTTTTAAAGAACTTTCATCTTTTCATTTTTTTCGTTTATTTCGAGGTCAGTTTTCCAAAAATTTTTATTTTTTTATTTTTAATGGTATTTTTTACGATTAAAAGAAAAACTACGCATCCTATCGAAAAATGATTTGTAACAAATTTGTAAATATTTTTTGGTTGAGAAACTTTTGTCTATTAAATTTTTTTTCCTATCTTGTGTCTCGACATCATCGTAAAACCTATTTTTTAAGAGATTCGGAGATTTAAAACAATCCCCGATAGTCAGTTTTCGCATAAAACTAATACCTTCGCATTATGACAATACAAAAGTTTTCAAACATTTTGGGAAATTAACGCTAAGTTCAAGACGGGAATCAATCTATTCAATTTTTGTTGAATTCAATTTTCGATTCAATCAATTTTTATAATAAAAATTGACATCTAGTATACTCGTGTGCTGTTTCCTTTTACTTTCAAAGGTGCTCCACCTCCCGAAAAATTTTGCGGGGCATACACATGTCTCGTGAGCCGTCTGGTAGATCTTCTGAAGTGACTTTATTTGATGAGAAATCTACAAACAAGTCAAGAAAATGATATACCAGGGTATTCTAATTTGCAACGGAAAATAATAGCTTGTTTATTCTAGAATAAGATCAGAGATTAATTATTATTTTACAAATTATTAGCTTGTGCACATTAGTCGTTGTATGTGGAAATTCGAATGAGTTAAATTTTTTTAGGTATTATTAGTAGTACCCGTTTTTTTTTATTGAAATAGAACAGAATGAAATGAATGATTAGAGAATGGTAGAAGAGAAAGCTTTTTAAAAAATTTCGAATTTTATTTTCTTGAAAGTTTATTTTTTGCGAAAACCCGCCAATTGTGATTGCTACAAATTGTCTTCTAGATTTACAAAACAATTAGCATCTTGTCAATACAAAAATTTAAGAGGAAATAATTCACTGGCGTATTACTCCGTTGAACTCGCGTGTAATAATGCGTATAGTGCTAAATAGTCGCGTAAGAGCAAGTATCATTTTCGTCTGCACTGTATTTTTTGCTGCATTTTTTCATATCCGATTCTGTGCATTAAAATTTCAATGTCCTAAAACTCCTCGATTTTTAAGTTAAATATTTTGTGAAAAAATATTTTTTTTTATCTAAAAGGTAATTGCCCAAACAAATCGCGATTGATCAGAATATTTATATATATGGGGCCTGTGAAAAAGCCACCGAACGCGTCCTCGGGTTCCGAATAGAGGGTCCCTGTACCAAGGGTTTCTGCTGAATATGGTTACAATAATTAACAAGCAGTCGCGAACAATTGTCCAGGGATGGTCCCGAAGGAATAACCCCTAAGCGTGGGCATAACAACCGTGCCGAAAGCTGAATGGCACCTGGGTGTTGTGTCTTAAACGGAGACTCTGGGATACCGGGCGACCTCTCAGAGTATGCCTTTCCCTAGCTGCTCGAGGGAACAGTAATGATAACACCAAACATAGTTGTAGTAAAAGCGATTCAAAAGAATCGAACGCTCAGGGCTCCCGACAGTGGGTCGAACAACAATGCCGATTACCCTAGAGTTGAGGGAGCCAATGAAGACGTAGTCCATGCGATTGACCGGCAGAATCTCATTACTCTTAAATGGACGGATTGACTCAGGTACGACCTGCTGGAGTGCTATGATGCCAGTATGGCCCCTGAACGAAGAGGTTACATGGCGTGACTGCATACTCTGTGGTGCCAGAAACACCCAGTGTTCTCGCACTTTCGTATAAACGTCTGCAAAACCGTGCCGAGGAATTCCGGAAAAGGGGTTATATAAGCGGAGCGCCTACCCAACCGCCGCCAGAACAAGCTGGAAATAGAGAAAGAGAGGCGACACTGAGACCAACCGCGAGTAGACATCCAGTAGAGGAAGAGCGATGCTTCACTACCCGGAGAAACATCAACATTCAGGCTTCTCTCAAGCCCACAGATCTGGCTGAACTGGATGACGAGCTTCGTGGAGATTTTTATGAAGAATCCGACCTCTGCACTATCAATTGTAGTGTGTACAATGCAGCGAGAGCTTTGGCAGATGCAAACCGTGAAACACGACCAACGGTTGATCATAAGACCAAAAGACGAATGCATCTACTCAGCACAAAGACAGACTGGGCAAGGCAGTAAGCGTCCCGGATTCAGTGTATGATTGACTACATAACATCTGGCAGGACTTTGACAGCCAAGGTTCGACAGTTCGTGCGCGAACTGCGGATCTGTCATCACACACTCAACAAGTCAAAGCTAGTGGCCATCAGGCAGCATATTGTTCACAGAATACGAGCACTCTCCAACACTAGGAGAAGTCTAGAGCGGAGAGAGAGGTGGGTTAGAGAAAATCAACAGTTTTTGTTTGACGCGTCTTGACTCTTCCAAGACACACCAGTTGCTGCCGTCCACTCGCCCGCATCCACTGAAATGATACTCAAAGAATATAAATAGCCTCAAGGAGCTGTGCAGTACCCTCATAACAGGTGAGGAGGAATGCCTAACTATCAACACCGAGGAGGTGAAAAGCGTATTAAGAGGCGTGAAGAACTATTCCGCTCCGGTACCAGATGGTATCAAGACCTTCTAGTGAAAGAAATTCCCTTCAACCCACCAGCATCTGGCCAATAACTTGTCTGGACACACAGTATAAGAACTTCACAGCTATCCTAAATAATAGAATTGTTCGGACAATTCGACCTGTGTGGCGAGAGATGTACGAACAACGCGGCTCAAAGAAAGGCGTAGCAGGATGTCGGGAGAACCTGCTCATCGATAGATGTGTCTGTAAAGACGCAGCATCCTATCAGCGTTATCTAACGATGGCCTGGATTGATTACCGGAAAGCTTTTGATTCAATCTCCCATAGCCTAATCATCTGTCTGTTGGAAAGCTTAAAGGTTCATCAGAACATCGTGAGATGCACAGAGAGATTCATGCCGCTTTGGAAAACCAAATTTACAATCTCATCTGGAAAACATCGTGTGATCACTAACAATGTCCCCTTTCAGAGAGGTGTGTTTCAGGGCGACACCATGAGCCCTCTTCTCTTTTGCCTCACATTATTGCCACTATCTCTCGCACTTCGCCATTCTGAAGGGTACCTCTGCGGCAAACCTGGAAATCGAAAGCATAAGGTCACTCATGTATTCTACATGGATGATCTTAAGATCTAGGCTAAAGATCAAGAGAAACTACATCTAGCTCTAGACATTGTCAAAGAGTACACTCAAGAAATTGGAATGGAGTTCGGGTTAGAAAAATGCGCCAAGGTTTATTTGAAGAAAGAGCCGCATTCAGGACGTGACATATATAAAGGATACTCTCCGATGCAGATACAAACGTCTCATCCGACGTATTTGGTTTTCCGAACTGTCGGCGTGGAACAAGGTATCTGCGACGATCATGTTTGCCGTCCCGGTAGTACTCTATTCATTTGGAGTGGTTCCATGAAGAAGGACGAGCTCAGATCCCTCGATATCGAGTCCCGAAAGGTTTTGCACATGAACAAAAGCATGCACCTTAAATCTTCTGTTCCATGATTTGACATCTCACACCGTCAAGATGGTCGCGGAATACTGAATCTTGAATGTCTTCACAAAAGGATTATTCTGGGTACAATTTTGGTTGTCCAACTTATGCGGGAACGACCAACATCCAAAGGCACAATGCGGCACTAAGAGTGCTTTATTACCATCTCTGGCACTCTTACGGCATCAGCCCAAATACCGCTCCGCTTAACGCTCCTAGGGAAATAGAGTCAGTTGTCGAAAATGAGAAGTGCCGCATGTACTGGAACTTCATATTCTCGAAAATTGTTTCTGTTGCGCACTCGAGGCCTGACATAGATCTTCTTGACTTCGAGAAACATCCTTGTCAATAATGATAAAATGTAAGTTCTTTTTATATAAATCTGCACAATGCACAATATTTTTATTACTTCTTTCAGCTTTTAAAAAGTTGTAGAAACTCATTTCATTAAGGCCAAGTTGAAACGAACGGACATAATAGCAAGGTGAGGGGGTTTTGAAAAGGAAAGAGGATGTGGCTTGTGTCCGGATACAAGCAACATTACATAACTTGGTCTTTGTACTTCCCCACATTTGTCCATAGACCTTTTAAAATCATAGGTCAAAGCATGGACAACTGTAGTTTGGTGATTTTTAATTCTCTTTTGTTGCACCTCCTTCGGCTTTAACGAACACATTCCCATCACGTATCTCGTGCTCCGCACTCGATTTTGTCCAAAATTCGAACTTTTCTACATATCAAATTATTTTATATTTGTTTCTACATCAGGGTGCAGAGCTGCTTATTCAGATATTGCCAAATAAAGTACAAAGAGAGACCCCAAAATAAGCCGAAAATCCGCCACGTTTTTTGCGCACAACGTAGTTTTTGAAGGAAATAACATAAATTGACGCAATAAAGCTCAAAATAATTGTCAATGCATACTGTAACCGGGTTTGTAATTAGTTTACCCTTTCAACCCCTTTTAACACTGAAAAATTTAAAAACTACCCCTAATTGAGAGTGAAAAGTACTTCATGCATAAGAGCGTGATTGAAATAGCTTTTAACTATGTTTTTTATGTAGGTACGATCGCGTTGGTATATTAACGTATAGTCTCTACGTCCGTTCTTCTTACATATCATCATTCCAACCCCTAAAAACCCGAAAACTACCCCTATTAGGGGGTGGAATGTACACCGGTAGTATAAAAGTAGGTAGAATACTTTTCAATAGTTTTGAATCAAACGATGACACTTCGACTCTCAAAAATCGAAAAACTACCCCTACGAGGAGGTAGAAAATACATCATAAACAAGAATGTGTATACAATATTTTTGAATTATTTTTCCCCCATAGATAGAATCAATTAGTGTTAATGTATAATAACTACGTTAATTCTACTTACTTAGCGCCATTTCAACCCATTAGAACCAAAAGCTACCCCTGTCAGGGGGTAGAAAGTTCTTCATGACCAAGAACGAGGATAAAATATTTTTAAAACATTTTTCTATAGATCTGGTCACGCTAATGCCAATGTATAATAATTTCGTTAATTATTCTTACTTAGCACTATTTCAACCCCAATAATCCCGAAAACTACCCCTATCAGGGGTGGAAACTACACCGGTACTAAAAAAGTAGGTAGAATAGTTTTCAATAATTTTTCATCAAACAGTGACGCTTCGACTCTTGAAAATCGAAAAACTACTCCTATGAGGGGGTAGAAAGTACTTCATGAACAAGAACGAGGATAAAATATTTTTTTATTCTTTTTTTTCTATATATGTGCTCACGCTAGTGCCAATGTATAATAACTTCGTTAATTATTCTTACTTAGCACCATTTCAAACCCCCCAAATCCCAAAAACTACCTCTATCAGGGGGTGGAAACTACACCGTTGCCATGAAAGTAGGTGAAATAGTGTCTAATAGTTTTTTATCATAACAGTATAATATGTACCTCAATCATACTTACTCACATCAGTGACGCTTCAACTCTTAAAAATCGAAAAACTACCCCTACAGTGAGTTATTGGCTTATGGGTTATATAACCCTATATAGTGAAGTTGCGTGAATATTTGGCTGTATATGTTTGTGTTTGTACATGTGTATGCACCCACCTTCACTATATAGGGTTATATATTATTACCAATTCAATATAACCCACTAACTCATCGTACGGGTAATTTTCCCATTTTCAAGAGTTGAAGCGTCACTGAGTAGGGTAAGGAGGGGCAGCGCCGACCAGTTAACAGTCAATGATTTTTTTGAAGTTAATGAGATGTAGAATTGATCGATTTTTTTTTCATTCCGAGTCCTACATTATTTTATATCATATTTCTATAAGGAATTATTACATGAATAAAGCAATGATTTAATAATTTAATTATTTCTAACAAGCTGTATTTCGTCGGCTTTGCCCCACACCGGAGGGCAAAGTCGACCGCATCTTTTTATAAAAATCAAAACATTTGAAGATGGGAAAATATAATGGTTCGCGTATGTGGTATTTTATGTAGTGGAAAAATTACCTTTAAACATATCCAGCAAGAAGAATAAGTTATTTTTAATCAAAATAGTGATAGCTGTAATATAACCTCTTATTCGTTGACATTTCACTAGATACGGCTACGGACAATGGTTTCTACCGTACCGACCGGATTAAAAATAATAATTTTCAATAGTTTCTTGCATGTAGCCCAGAAGATAAGTGGCTCTTCTACATTACCGATCACTTATCATAACCTGAGAACTTTTGAACTATTATTTTCGTCGGACTTGCTCCTCTGGTGAGGCCTCAATTATTAACGATATTTAAGACACTTTGGACTTGAGCAACGTTCAATGATTATAATAAAATAATTTGATAATATTTTATTTGTCAAAATAACAAATTTTCATACTGGAAGTATTGCCATTAATGTTGAAAACTTTATATTTTTGCCAGCGAATCTTCCATTCTTTCGTTGTCAAAACTGTTTTATGCATAATTTTTGTTTTACAACGTCAATTTTTAAGCTTTTAGTAAATCACACTATCTCTTTAATAAAACAGATTTATTTAATGCAAAGTAGAAATACAATTGGTAAATAATAGCGATGTTATAAGCAAAGTCGCCTTTGCCCCACCGGTCGACGCTGCCCCTCCTTACCCAAAGTATGATTGAGGTACATATTATACTGTTATGATGAAAAACTGTTAGATACTATTTCACCTACTTTCATGGTACCGGTGTAATTTCCACCGCCTAATAGGGTAGTTTTCGGGATTTTGGGGGTTGAAATGGTGCTAAGTAAGAATAATTAACGAAGTTATTATACATTAGCACTAGCGAGACCATATCTATAAAAAGAAAATAATTTTAAAATATTTTATCCTCGATCTTGGTCATGAAGTACTTTCTACCCCCTGTTAGGGGTAGTTTTTCGGTTTCTATGGGTTGAAATGGTGCTAAGTAAGTAGAATTAACGTAGTTATTATATATTGACACTAATTGATTCTATTTGTAGGGAAAAAAATAGTTTAAAAATATTTTATACACATTCTTGTTTATGATGTATTTTCCACACCCTCATAAGGGTAGTTTTACGATTTTCGAGAGTCGAAGTGTCACTGTTTGATGAAAAACTATTGAAAATTATTCTACCTACTTTTATAGTACCGGTCTACATTCCACCCCCTGATAGGGGTAGCTTTCGGGTTTTTAGGGGTTGGAATGGTGATATGTGAGAAGAATGGACGTAGAGACTATATGTTAATATACCAACGCGATCGTACCTACATAAAAACATAGTTAAAAGCTATTTCAATCACGTTCTTATGCATGAAGTACTTATCACTCCCAATTAGGGGTAGTTTTTTAATTTACCAGTGTCAAAAGGGGTTGAAAGGGTAAGCTAATGGCAACCCCGGTTACAGCATGCATTGACGATTATTTTGAGCTTTGTTTTATCAATGTATGTTAATTACTTCAAAAACTACGTTGGGCACAAGAAAAGGGGCGGAGTTTGGGGTCACTCTTTTATTTGTCATGATAACTTAAATATTTTTTCTTTATTTTGCATTAATTTTCATTCTCAGCTACAATGAAAAATGTAAAATTTCAATAAATTTATATTATTAGAATTCATAATATGCATTCGTATTGAAACTGACGTATTTTCATTGTCTTGTTTTCATAATTTAAAAAAAAGTGCGCATCCTATACAAAAAATGTTTTCTTATTAAACATTTTATTGCAACTTGTGTCGCTTTTCAAACAAATTTAATTTGTTTATTTTTAATCTTTTTTTTTACGATTTCAAGCGAAAATACACATCCTAGCTTAAAATGGTTCTAAGTAAATTTGTAGATTAAATTTTGTTGTAAAATTTTGTTAAATAAAATGTTGTTGTAGCTTGTATCGTTTTTCCGATCAATGATTTTTTTTAGTTTTAAAGTATTTTTACAACAAAAGTTTTGAATATGTAGGTCTTTTTTTGTTGAAACACTTTTATATTTTTTTTCGTCTCTGGTGTCGTTTTTTCACAATTATTTTAATTTTTTATTTTTAAAGCTATTTTTTACGATTAAAACAAAAACTAAGCGTTCTATCAAAAAAATATTGATGAAGAATAGCTCTTTTTTGGATAAACAAATTTTGTGCAGTCATTTGTATTATAGCATGTGTCGTTTGTCCAGAAACTTATTTTTAAAATTTTAAAATTTTATTTTTTACGATTAAAACAAAAAGTACGCGTTCGATCGAAAAATGAATTGTAAAAAATTTATAGATCATTTTTGGGTGAACAACTTTTCTCCAATATTTTTTTTTCATATCGTGCGTTGTTTGCTTTCAAATTTTAATTTTCTTTTTTTTTTAATTTTGCTAAAGCTGTAACTCTGGTAATTTTATTTTTATCGAAAAAAGTCGCAGGGACAAATTGTTAGACTTTCCGCGTACTAAATAGAGCCGCACATAGCATTTTCAAATCTTGAGAAAATGGTCTAAAAATGTTTGAAAATGCTTCAACTTTTTGAATTTTTATCCAAAGTAGTTGGCTAACGAACTTGACCTTCAGTTTGCGACATTAAACGAGTGTAACAAAGGCCAATCTAACAGATTAATTGTTTCAAACG
>CAKNWW010096480.1:451-13882 GCA_932074435.1 Andricus kollari | reverse complement strand
GTGACTATGATAGGAGGTCGTTGGGTGACTTGCAAGTGTGTTGGCAAGGGCAGCCTGATTGATAGAGTGATGTTTACGCTCGAAATAGGAAAGCTGTGAGGCTTGAGTCAGTTCACTCTTCATGAGATGCTTAGTGTCCTCACGTAGAAGCTGTATGTATGACACGTTAAATGTTACAGTCGTTACCAGAGTACTGATCCTACAGCATCGGAGTTCCACTGCTGATGTATCTACGTCATTCGTATAGATCGTCGCAGAAACAGATTTTTGCTTAGAACACCGATTCTAATTCGACAAGAGTAATGTACATTCTCCGAAGTACCATTTTTTATTGCCCTTTTATAGTGCTTCAAGATTCTTGGACGGAATATTAGTGCACACCTGATGAACAAAACTTTACATTTAACGCAGTGCAGTAAATCGGTGGCACCTCTCGCGATACAAATACAAATACAGTAATGCCACAAGTAGCACAGGCAACCATGTTAGAAGGCAGCCTACTTGAGCCTACTTGAACTCAAATCATCCAGAGCTTATTCAGACACGTTAAGAAGTATTCAGCGACAGGTGCAGAGCATGTTATGCACATCCTGAGTACCTACGACACATACTATCCTGGCATCTCTCACACGCGGGAACGACGTATCTCCACAGATACATTGTGGCCATAAGATTTTCGGACAGCAGTTTCCATTGCACAGTCGAGGCCTGACATCGTTCTCCAGAACTTCGAGAAACGAACTATATTCGTGATCGAATTCTCGGCTCTGCCCGACTACTACATCACAAAATTATATTATTTCTAATTTTATATTTTCAAAATTATAAAAAAATCACTAAAAATTAATAATTTTCAAATTGTGCGTCACTCTATTTAAAATTCAACATAGGAGCTAAAATGTAGATACTGTGAATTAGTGAATAAATTCGGAGATTATTTCTATTGATTTAAACGTGTTTTTAAATTATTTAAATCTGTATTTAAATCTTTAATCTTTAATTTAAATCTAAATATTTAAATCTGTACATAATCAAGTCTGTACCCGAAATTTCACTTCTTCTCAGAGACAATTATAATTTAGGGCAGATTTTGAAGAAGAAAAAAACACTACAGAAAACTTACAAAATTGAAAAATCACTAATTTTATTCCAACATAAATGTTCATCTTAATAAAAGAATTTTAATTGTTTGTACATCAAAACATTTTTGAAAATAGTGCCTCGTAATGAGGCCGGCTTGTGGATTGAGGCCGACTTAAAGATTAAAATGAATTAATTTTTGGTTTATTTATTTAATCGGGACAAGTCTGTTTGTTTGACAGTAGAGGGTGGGCCGGTATTTGGAAGGGAAAGGGACTCCGAAGTACAGCAGTTACAGCGTTTCGGTCGTTCCGAAAATCTGGGATCAAGAGGAGTCAGATCCGGGGTGTTGTTCCGCTGACTCTCCAAAGACTAACTTCGTCTGGGGAATGCTGCTGTAGAAAGATGGCCTCTTTCTCATTATGAGTCCGTAACTCGGTAAGTCGTTCCATCGGGAAACGAGCTTCGAATTCTAATCGTCTGCTTGTACGGCAAGGATAATTTTGTCGTATAAGTCTCAAGTTCTCACGAAGGCTAGATACGGAGGCTGTTTGAGCACGGGATTTTTATTTTTAGGCGGCAGCAGGCGTTCATCAATGAAGAGATCCTCTTCATCGTTAAGGCCAGCAGGAGCTTCGGTTAAAACCACAGAGAGTAGGCTTTGACTCATCAGGCAATTTTGAACAGTGAAAGAATAAGATCCTAGCTGACGAGCCCATTGCATGACTTTGCCACGGGTCACTTTAACGCGATGTAGTCAAGTGAATGCTTCATCGTTAGTTCTAAGGACGAATATATCTTATAGATAAATGAAAAATTGTTAAGGGCCCAAATAATGGCGAAGCATTCTCTCTCATTTTTTTCATAACGATACTGGGTCAGGGAAAACTTAGTACTGGCGTAACTATATTGTCATCGCATAACAATTTTGTACTTGTTATAAACAAATTCCTAGTTGGAACAATTTTTTTTGTGTTTGAGGTACTTTTTTTCAACGTGCTTTGTTTGACTGTCATTTCATAACCGTGATTATTTTTAACAAATTTAATAAACAAATACAGTGTTTGAGCAATTTTTAAGAGTTTCGGTACTTTTTTTAAAACGTGCTTCGTTAGGCTTGCCAATATTATATTAATACAGTTCGGTGTTATTTTAGGATAAATATCCAAAAGATTTAATATTATTTGTAATAATAATATTCAAATTCATAGTTCTCTGTAACTAATAGTACCTGAGCTTCTGGGCCAGTTTTGATTCTGATTCTGTTGCGAGAATTCTTTCACTAGCGTGAACTATTAGTTTAAGAAAACTAGGATCCTTTTGATATTTACCCACTAATAACACCGAGCTGTATAATTACAATATTGGCAAGCCATTATATGTTGCGCACGAGATAATAATTGTTAATAACACGAACCTGTGAAAAAAGTCTAATTATTACACTGGACCGGAGTTTCAAGCTGACAAATTAATTCTATTAATTTGTTTATTTTTATGGGTCTTGATTTCCATTATATTAATTCAAGAGGTTCATTTTTTTGGCTGTCTCCTATCGCTGAGTCTCAACGATGAAAACGGATTAATGTTTGAATAATTAATGCACTAACTATTCTAAATCTTGAATTTTTTCAAAGTAAAAATGAAGAAGAAAGTAGTTTGCAAAAGTCTAAAGTAATGAAAGAAACCAGATTTTCACACATTCGACATACCCTAATTCACGACTATCGCCACACTCCGTTCGCCAGAGAGAAGGATAGAGCGGGCAAGGATTCAATTTTTCGTTTTTGATAGGATGAAACTTATTAGGTTCACACCTTTCCATGGACCGTCGTACTTCGTAGAGAGCTGTACAGGGCCCGATTAGCCGTTTGTATTCTAGCCAGTACTGTACGAATGCATAAGTGAGGTAGGGCATTTTTGCAAGCATTGCTAATTTTTATTATATGGGCGTCGTCAATCAACAATGTGGAAGAAAGCTAGGGAATGAAGCTATGTTGGGAAATGCTGACTTCTCAAAATTGATGACTGTCATAATGTGAATTAGAGTAATTTGATCGTCTTAAATAATTATTTTAAAAGTCTAGTTTGACTTTAAGTAAATATTGCTAAATAATTGTGTCCGATTTAGTTTACTGATATTGATTTTAATACTTTATAAACAATTCGCTAGCTACTTTTAAAAAACTGACGTTCTATAATAATATTAGTTGTGATTATTTATCGTACCTGCTTAGTGCAAAAAACGGAGATTCATCATCTTCACTAGCATCAGATAATAGTGAACTCATTCTTCTCGGTTTTCCAAACCTTGATCTCGACAAACTTGCACTTGATAAACTTGATGTGCTGTCCTTGCATTGCAAGTCTCTATTCTCTGACTGAGGTGTAACATAATTACCACCTTCCACTGCAATAGGAATGATATATTCCCTAGGGCTTTTTCTAATTGGCTCTGATCTGACTGTTGATTTTGATGTATTTTCCACGTCAGAATCGATAGTAAACTGGCGTTCGAACTGTTTTGAAGATTGAGATTCTGGCGATATTGGAGCTGTTCTTTCTTCTGATCGTTCGTATTTATGGTCCACCTACAATATAATATGACAAACACAAAGGTTTAATTTTAAATTGAAGGAGAACTTTGCAGTCCTTATTGAAATTAACCCCTAAAGTTACCATTAATTGTATTGAGTTGTACCCCAAAATTAGATATCTTTTTCATTTTTTCATTTTACATTTGCACATTTTTTTTCGACCTTCGACAATAAAATACAAGAAGGAATATAAGTAGGTATTTATGCTAGGTGTTTATATTAGGTATAAATGAAATCTCTGAAGGGAAATACCTTGAATATCTCGCAGCTTCGAGATAATCGTAATGTTAGGAGGTTCCTTATGACGGCAAATTTTGCTCTTCCACCTTACTGCCGAGCTAAATAGGACTAGTGGGATTTATTTATCTAAGACGCATCAAAATTGGACCAAGTCTAGTACAAAATATACACACAAGCTGTCGCACACTGATGCCGTGAAGAGTTTCGAGATCGAATGAACCTCTCTTTTTAATTAATCGAGTGTACAGCGCCCTGCTACCGGCAAGACAGAATCGGAGTCCCGCTAGTAGAAGGAGATGGAACGACGCTAAAACTTCATGAGTAACAAAGAGAAGGTATTGACTATCCATTTGTGGTGCGCGCTAGCCTATATGTGTCAACGTGTAAATTTATATTCAATAATATAACATTTTTGGCATAGCGACTTGAGTTATAGTTGTTAAAAAAATAGAAAGCGAAACCCCACTTTTTTGTCTTCATCTCGTTCAAGACAAACGTTCAAATATTTATTAATAAGTTCTATAAAATTACGTTTCAAATCAGTTCCTTCTCCTTTATTAAGTGCAATATAATTCTATAATAAAATACATAATTTTTTGGCATAAATAAGTTGATAAGAAATTATTATTCAACAGATTAGGCAAGATAGTTCATAATGGTACTCATGGACCCTCGTTTACAGCTTTGTTAGTAGACATGATTGCTTGAGTTTTTTGTATGGATTTTCTATTAGGATTATTAGTCAGTTTGCGTCACTACCGTCACTACCCGAAAATCGTCGGGTCCCCCTTGAAACTACCGCTAGGGGTGGCAGCATTTAGGTTGACAACGGCGAGTTTCGTGACGGAAAGGCAACTCGGACCAGGTTACTTCAAGAACATCCTATCCAGCCAGAACATGGACAAGAGGCGGTAGATGTCAAATTATTAGGCACAACTTCTGCAAGCTACCTTGAACCAATTTTTGACTAAAAAGTGATTGCCTATCCCAGTTTTTTTGCTGAATATGTTCTGGGGATGCCACCTGAGCATAAACCCTTTAGTTGGAACTTAAAAAAGCCTCTAATAATTTAACACAATGTAACATTCAAACGGCTTTAAAATCTTTTGAAACAGGTGCAAAGAGTCAGTTTTTTCCCAATTCCTCCATCTCAGTGCATTGCGCTCCTAAATGGTCAGAAATAGAATTAGTGTGCACGATTCTCTTTAAAATTAAGAAATCGAATGTTTTATCTTGATTAGTTTAGGAGATATGACTTCCAGAAGTGGTTTTTTATTGGAAAATTGACCCAAAAAAATTTAATTTTAGTTTCCATCAAATATATCATGACCTGTTCGTTTTAGATAAATGTTGCTTTTATATCAGTTAAAGCAGACTAAATTTGCCGGAGATAAAGAAAACAATTCACTAACACTGATAAGTCTAAAGTTATTGTGTCCTGAAAATAACCATTTCATTGGATTTGATAAGACATTACGTTTTTCGGAAGTAACTTTTGTCTGTTGTATTACACGTGAAAAAAGTACGCTTAACAATTAAAGTACATACATTTTCCAGTAAAAAATCAAAGTATTGAAAGTCCTATCTTTAATATTTCGCGAAACACATTTATAACTATCATTAGGCAAAAATGTTATTAATTCTTGTCAAAGGGCACGCTCTTCGATGCGACATTTCGCGAAATATTAAAGATAGGGCATTCACTATTTTGTAGTTTTGCTGAAAAATGTATGTACCATTTTTTAACGTGAAATGCAACAGCTAAAAGTTATTTCCGAAAAACTTAATCTCTTATAAAATTAAATAAAAAAGCGTGATTTGTAGGACACGATAACTTTAGACTTGACAGAGCTACAGGATTGTTTTTTTTTGACCTACTGAAAATTTACTCTGCTTTAACCTTTAAAGAACACTTGGAGTTACTGTGACCACGCGGGCTTTCTGATTTTTTTCTCGATTTTCTACGTTTTTTTCAAGTCTTTTTTCCGAATAGATAGATAAATTATCACTGAGGCTTTGAAGATATTGTTTTCCTATTTTGTATTGTTTCAACATCACTCATGATTTTTTTCAGTCAAAAATATCTGGTGGTGTGTTTAAAGCTGTACCCTTGAAGGGTTCACTGGTATGAATGCAAGTTTCACCGAAAATAAGCAGGACGTGAGATATTTCACGGAAACAAAATTAAATTCTTTTTTAAGTCAATTTTTCAATAAAAAAATTACTTCTGGAAGTAACACCTCCTAAAACATTCAAAATGCAGCCTGTTTTTAATTATACGAGAATTTTGTGCACTTTAATTCTTTTTATGGCTATTTAGGCGCCCAATGTACTGAGAACAAGCATTTAAGAAAAAACAAACTTTCTGCACCTGTTTTAAAAGATTAAAAATCCTTCTGAATATTACATGATGTTTAATTATTAGAAGCTTTTTTTGGGTAAAAAACTGAAGGACTGATGCCAATAAAAATTAATTTCCAATTCTTTCAACGAAAATATACTCAATAACCCTACAAAAAATTAAAAATCAAGATTTCTCAAAAAGGGGCCCAACGATTTTTTTCATTTATGGCTTAAAATACTGGATAGCAAAGCACTTTTCTATCAAAATTGGTTCAAGCTAGCGGTATACCCCATCATGATGCGATCTCAATGCGCTGCCAATTTGAACACTACCTTGGAGCGACCACCACTTCACTTGACGCGATGACCCTTCGTCGATAATTTGTGGTGGAATTCCCGGAGTTGCAGACAGCAACACTAGATGATCTACGTCCGAGAATACGCAAAATTATAATTATAGAGAACCTCGTCCCCAGAAGAACCGTCAATCAGATCAGATCTGAGTTTAAGACCGCACTCTGTCAACAATGAGAGGATACACAAATCAGGAAACGGATGAGATGGACGTCGATGATGAATGATGACGTAGTCAGATGTCACTTTCGAGCGTGCTTGGGAGCTGGGCCTTTTAGAAAAGAGCAACATCGTCTCCCTGTAGGCCTCAATCCCAAACTAGCTGAAATGCACCCTGTATAAATGGTAAAGGAGAATATTCAGGGGCCTGAGATACGAGACGCTGTTGATGACCGGGGACTGGATCCGAGGAATGTGGAACAACGATTGTCATATGGCCGATAGTCACTAGGACTGCAACCTCCGGACCCCGCTTATGTCGTCCACGCTGAAGAATTCAATAAAGAGAACCTACATTTCATGGAGTACTTTACTGATGCTAACATCGAAATCGCCGATCAGGAACCATCTGAAAGACGTGGTCCCTTCAAATTTAAGGAGAACAATAAAATTCTCCGGTTTTGCTGGTAACTTGAACAACGAGATACTGCATCTGTCCCTGCAGCAAGACATGAAATTGCAGCATGAACATAAAACTCATGTTTCGGGGCGCAAACATATATGTCCGCAGAAGGATGTTAGACCCTCCATGGAAATGTCAGCTTCAGAGCAAGGTCAGCAAAATAAGAGTTCCAGAAGCTAACTCGATACGTTGACTACGTTAAACAGAGGTTCATGGTCCTGTCGCCACAACTACGTCGCTATAAGGGATCTGACGCAAGAAAAAATCACAACAGGAGCTTCTCGGTATTATCCAAACCCCTTTTACTGCGAGCTTGCTGATCGACAAGACGATAATTAAAATGCCAGTAAGCCACCGAGGCCCGAGAAAATTACCAGATATTGGTCAAGCCTCAGGGGTGATCATGTGTCAAGCCACCTGGACACTATGTGGCGCCATCTAGAAAAAGACAGAGTCTCTCAGCTGCCTGTGATACATAATTTATCCATCACAGCTTGCGATGTCACTCGTATCCACAAAAGAGCTAAGACATTGAAACCACCCGGTCCAGACAGGGTGCACAGAGTCTGGTTAAGTATCTGGTGGCTCCGTACCCGCACTGGCGGGCGCTCTCCAGGCCATCTTGGAGAATCCGGAACGTATACCCTTTTTCATTATATAGTCCAGTCATCTGGTCAGAAAAATGGTGCAAATCCGGTAATTTTTGGTGGAGTCATTTTTTTCTCCTCAAGACTTCATTTGGAGGTGCATAATAAGGGGTCAGGTTCTGTGAACAGAATACTGTCCAGGAACACGGAAATTTTTTTGGTAAAAGGTGCAAAATATCACATGTCAGTGGATTATAGATTTCCTGTGCATTTTAAGGATAAAAGTGTTCTTATCAAAATTAAAGTAGGTAAAATTCTACGTAAAACTAAAAAAAAAGTTCTTCTGCCACAAATAGTCTAGGAGTTACGGCGTTTCAAAGAACCCCGATTTTTTTCAATTTTTTGCCAAAAATTACATGTTTTTTTTTTGTTTCTCTGTAGCTCGGATCCTGATCGTCAGATATAAAAATGGTCAACAGATGAATTAAAGTAGACATAAATACCTGTAATTAAAAAAAAAGACATTGCCCTAACTACAATGCATCGCGAGTTAGCACCTGCCGAAGGTGACCCATTTCGACCTGAATTTACAGGTATATGACCAGAGTTCAGTTTTTTGTAAATAGCTCATTTCGGGGTTGTCACAAAAAAAAGTTCATTTTACTAAAAATTTTATTAAAAATGATTAAATATTCATTTTTGATATGCAATAAGCGTCCCTAATAGAAATTTGAGTGAAAAATGCCAAAAAATGAACACTTGATGGGTGATGAAAATTTATTTATTCAAACAATTATTTATTTATAAAAAATGATTAAATATTCATTTTTGATCTATAATAAGCGTCCCTAATAGAAATTTGAGTGAAAAATGCCAAAAAATTAATATTTGGTGGGGGATGAAAATTTATTTATTTAAACAATTATTTATTTATTGATTAAAAATGATTAAATATTCATGTTTGATCTATGATAAGCGTCCCTTACACAAACTTCAGTAAAAAATGCCGAAAAAATGCATATTTGATGGGTGATGGAAATTTATTTATTTAAACAATAATTTATGTAAGTATTGAAAGTGGTTAATTATTATTAATTTGATAATTAAATAATTAATTGATTACTATTACTTGAGTTAAGAACATATATGTTAAGAAAATGGTTGTAGTTATGTTCCGCGGTGCGATTTAGTCACCGAACTGATTAAGGGTACACTTTGCAAGATCATTATTCGTGACCTATTAGGGGTAGGAAAATGATTTTTTTTTCTTACGCAGAATGAAGTCCTCTTTCATTTATGTCCTTAGAACTTTCTCGTGTGACATCCATGAAACGAGTAATTTCCAAAAAACACGACTTTCGGATTTTCGGTTAAAAAAGCACAAAAAACCGGTATATTTGGAAGGTCATTACTCGTGACCTATTGGGGGTACGAACATGTTTTTTTTTTGTAAATTACGCAGAATTTAGTCCTCTTGTATTCATTCTGTGGGAACTTTTTTTGTGACAATCCCGAAATGAGCTATTTACAAAAAACTGAACTCTGGTCATTTACCTGTAAATTCAGGTCGAAATGGGTCACCTTTGGCAGGAGCTAACTCGCGATCTATTGCAGTTAGGGCAATATTTTTTTTTCAAATTACAGATATTTATGTCTACATTAATTCATCTGTTGACCATTTTTAGATCTGACGATCAGGATCTGAGCTACAGAGAAACAAAAAAAAACATGTGATTTTTGGCAAAAAATTGAAAAAAATTGGGGTTCTTTGAAACGCCGTAACTCCTAGACTATTGGTGGCAAAACAACTTTTTTTTTAGTTTTACGTAGAATTTCACCTACTTTAATTTTGATAAGTACACTTTTATCCCTAAAATGCACAGGAAAGCAACAATCCACTGACATGTGATATTTTGCACCTTTTACCAAAAAAATTTCCGTGTTCTGGGACAGTATTCTGTTCACAGAACCTGACCCCTTGTTATTCACCCCCAAACGAAGTATTTAAGAGAAAAAAAATGACTCCACCAAAAATTACCGGATAAAAGTACCAGATGACTGGACTAATAGAAGAAGTCACGTACATAATACCCAAAAAGGCATATGCCAATAGTCCTAGAAACTAACATACCGAAAATTTCATCTACAAACATTGTGAGGAGAACAGCTCCCGGAGTTGCAAGAACTTATTGACGATTGATAGTGCGGTCGTGCTGCATGCACGACCGCACCAAAAAAGCAGATGCAAATAGTCCTAGAGACTAACATACCGAAGATTTCAGCTACAAACATTGTGAGAACAGCTCCCGGGGTTGCAAGAACTTATTTACGATTGATAGTGCGGTCATGCTGCATGCGAAACACCATCAACGCAATCTCCACATGGCCTATATCGATTTAACTTTTGATTATGCCATGCGAAAATTGTGCAGGAATATCAGGTGTTTTAGTCATGGGGTCATGAGATTACTGAGTCCTTGCTAATTAAACGAGGCATCTTCCCAGGTGACAGTTTCAGTGCACTATGATTCTGTTTAGCTATGAATCCACTAAATAGGACACTCAACAACACGTCCTATGGTTTCAACATAGATGTGGGCTTAGCTGAATATCAGCTCACTCACCTCCTCTACATGAATTTTTTGCCATCTCTCTCCTAAAAAAAAAACATGGGTCCCTATCTGTCGAACACCTAATTGCCTAATGGCTGGGCAAGCAGCTGCATTAAAATCACCCTCATACTTTAGATCTTTCCTGCGTGGATAGTGAGACTTCAAACCTTTGGCTAAGGCGGGGAGAACTTTTTCCAAAAACGGAAGGGTTCGTTATTACCATCCTTAATGCGGTAATCAATACGAGGAACTACCAGAAGCACATCCTCGACATCCAGGCGCTTACTGGCAAGTTGTAGCTCTCTTGAATTCCAAATAAGACAAACGAACATATCATTGATGGCTGCACAATGCTTGCTTCGCAGGAATACACTCACACACATAACGATGCTGCTGGGATTATCCACCACCAAATTGCCTTAAATCTTGGATTCCTAGAGGAGGGTAATTTCCTATCACAAATACTTCCCTGTAAGAATATTAGAGAGTGAGCAGCATCTCCTCTACTGTGATAGGATTATCCTGACATACCACCTAGTCAGGCATAATCGACCTGGACGTCCTCTTGTGAGATAAGCGTGATGAAAATGTCAGAATTATAAAGCAATTTACAATCCACTGGGAGCTGGGACATTTTTACATCTTATACAGAAGACGCTACAACTGAACACCTGTCGGATCGTCCGAAGTTTTCTGGGCGTTAAGAACGATAGCGACAAGTCGTCTTCTACAATAAAGGCCATCCTGCGTACACGGCAAATAAGTCCGTTATGCCACATTATATATTGTTTAATTTTTATTTTTTATTTTAAATGAAAATAAAAATACATGGAAGTTGTATAAGGGTTGGATATCTATAAACGGAATCTACAGTGTAAATGCCACATCCCCATAAATGGGCTATCCAATATGTGTACAACTTCCTGTAGCAAGATAAGGGAAAATTTGACAAATGCGTGAACAAGATTAACCTGAAAACCGCGACTGACACCAGCGAATCTACTAAACACTTATCACATTCGCGATCGTATTTGGCAGTGATAGCGCTTTAAATTCAAATTGACGACCATACTTCTATGAAAAAGTAAAATTGTGTGTGCAACTCGGATTAAATATTAAAGAAACAAAAGAGCAAGTTTTAGTGGGCCTTTGCTACAAGGACACTCAGCGTTTGGAGAGAATGAAAGGTCGCATAAATCCTACAAACAGGATTCTTCGAAAAAGAAGACAGGATCTTCTCAATCGCCGAAACCAGAGACTACCAGAGGCATACGGATAAGCGTCCACTAGTAAAGAATAAGGATGGGCTCTTTAAGTGTTATAACTGCAGTCAATTTGATCACATATCCAAGAATTGTCCAAATCCTCAAAAAGTAGGAAGGTGCATGAAATGTCGCCAAAAAGGACATATTCAGCGTCACTGTTTACAAGCAACACCAGCTACTACTCGTAAATTAGAAGTAAGTCATGTGTCTAGTGTTGATCCAGATCATGCCTAAATTAAATATCTGAAAAGGGTATTGGTTAAAGGTCGTAAAATGAGTGGTCTCATTTACATGAGAAGCTCCCACTGCGTGGCAACGATTTCGTTAGCGCGAACTTTAAATAATGAAATTGATAACACGAAGGTTTCCTTAGAGTGGTGGAGTCATCTTCGCCACACAGTAGAATCACTAAGTAGTGTGAAAGCCGGCGTGACCATTGATAGGATGACTGTACAAGATGTCACTATCCATATTGTTCGAGATGATCATCAGGAAGTCACCATCCCCGTTCCGTTGATCGTTCACAGATTAAAACCACAGTCAACTATCACAAATGTGGCAACAACCTTCAATTTTCCAAAAATGATATCGCATTTCTGTATAAGCTCCAGACTACTAATTGTAGAGTCGATCGATTTCGTTCTACTGCAGAGTGTAAATTGTTACCTCGAACAATTTGTTGCGCGAAAGTTGTTAGTTATGGTGGTAACCACCTTGAAATACCGCTCATTAATTTGAGCAATAACGAAGTGCCTGCAAATAAAGGTACATCTATCTTCGTAGCAGATTTGAATTTTGAAGGTAAATCAGCGGATATCCATCAGAGATGAATATCACTGAAAAAGAAGGCAATGTCCCTGTGTGGAGAAAGCCTTATCGTGCGAGTAAAGGTGAACGAACCATAATATTGAATACTTTGCGTGAGTATAGGGAATTAGGTCTCGTAAATGATACAACATCCCTTTATGCTAATCCTGGGTCATTTTCATAGCTGACAGTATGCAGTGTGCAGTATGCCACTGGAAGCAACGGCCATCTATGAAAATGACATTGGCTACCAGTAGAACCGTGGGAAATCACGCCTACACGGAGAAAATTCGTGTGTTAAATTTTACATAACTTAGTTCGGTAAACGGAGGACATTACGGCATTATATTAAAATTTCACGTTCAGTTATGTAAAATGAAATAGGGTAATATTTGATTTGAAAATTTAAATTATTAATATAAATTCATTAAAATTTAATTCGTGATTCAGTAAGAAATAATACAACGAGATAATAAAGATTACCTACCAGTTAGGTAAAATCAGTCGAACTGTTAGGTACAGTTTCAATCGTAGAAAACGAAGTCTGCCTCTCTATATATGTGAATTCTACATCCCAGTCATCTAAAATTTCGTGAGCCCGAAAAAAAAAAACATTCTTGCTACAAACAGATTCTGGGGAAATCCACTACTGACAAACACATGCTCACACATATCATACAATTCATAAGTGTATTGTTGGTACATATACACAATTTAACTTAAACAATTACATTAAATTACGATACATTACATACGATGTAGTCGCACGCTTTTAACGATATTAACGCTATTAAAAATCGAAAACGCTGTGACGGGTTTCGAACCACCTAAACTACGTTTAGCGCGTTCTATCGCTAACAACTAAACCTCACGGCTAACTTAACAGTTGAAATATCGAGAAAAAATCTCGGCTATAAAGTTGAAGTA
>CAKNWW010096451.1:424-12951 GCA_932074435.1 Andricus kollari | reverse complement strand
TTTGCATTTCCTAACTGGTCGAGGATATCGTCTATTACTGGGAGAGGTGATTGGGACTCTCTTATTATACCTTTTTTCAGTAATTAACTTGTTTCGTTAAGTGCGAATTCCTTGCGTTTATCGGGGAGTTTATGGGATCTTAAGTTGATAATTTTTCCTGAGTTTAGGATTATTTCATGTTCAGTTAGATTTATACAGGGTAGGGGATCTCCATCTAAAGTAAAGACTTCTGAGTATTGAGTCACGATTTCTTTTGTCCGTTCCCTAATTTTTGGTTCAATATGTTTCAGGTTCAGGCAATTTTGAAGTTTTTCCAGTCTTTTGAAGTCGTTTAAAGGATAATCACCCCCTGTTTGGGCAAAATCTACGTCTCGTGATCCTACAGGCGTAATTCTGCTGAATTGGATTTCCTCTGGTATTTTGATGAGTTTCTGGGAATAGTTATAATATGGTATTTATACCTTATTATTGTATATTGTGTATAGTCCATCAGGAATTCCTTTTTGACCTCCTACCCAAATTACTTGATTTTCTTCATCGGGTACGTTGATTTTACAGATTTTCGTTGACTTTCCTGGAGGTAGTCTCCCTTGAAATGTAATGGTAGTTTCCATTTGTCGATTATAAAATCAGTTTTTGTAATAGCTTATATGGGATATTTGTGGAAGAATGGCAATCCTATTATTCCATCTTCTAATAATGGGAAGTTTTCTTCTACTATGTGGAATAGTTGTTTTTTTCCATAATACTGCAGATAAGTGGCCTCCGTTGTGTCGTGGTGATCGTCTCCCATTGCGAATTTTTTATGTAACTTAAAAGTTTCTTGGTCGGGCTGTAAATAGTTTCTTTTAATTATGTTGATTGCTGCTCCGCTATCTACTAATAATTTGTATATTGATCAGTCACTTCTTCTTCTTCCGTGTATTGATTGCAATTTTCCGGATAATTTAGATATTCTGCTTGGTCCTCGTAATTTATGTGCTCCTGGATTTTCTCCGTTGTCATCTCCTCCCTTTCTAAACATTCTTCTTCGAGTTTTGGTACATTCGCCTGTTGGGGTGTGGTATTTGCTGAAGGTCTAGTTGTTATTGGTCGGGGTTGGAAATTAGTAGGTTGTCTAGGCACTTGGCTTAGTCTAAGTATTGTATCTTTATTTTTTTCTTGTTGCCAAGCTTCTGCTTCCAGTGCTTCTTGCAGAGCTTTTGTTGGTGTCGTAGGTTTCATTGGTCTAACCTGTGACGATATATCGTCTCTTAAATTCATTATGAATCTTTTGATCGCGCTGTTCTCTTCTATCTCTAGGGCCATTTTACTTTTGTTCCGGAAGGGTATTCTGCTTGTACCGCGTACACAAGCTCCTTATAGGCGTCTCTGAAAAGAAGGCTAAACGTTTGAACCGTGTTTCCTCCCTGTCTAATTGCATCCAATTTTGCTCTGCACAATTCAATTGAGCTTTGTATTCCGATGTTAATTTCTAAAGCTGAGTATAATTATTCGTAACTTCCTATTGAGATGTCTCGTATTGCTTGTTCGACGTTGTATCTAATTTTTTCAGCTATTACAAAATCGATAAGTAAGTCTTGATTGTCACAGCGTAAACGAGCTCTTTTTACGCTTTTTATCCATTCGTGGATACCGGCACCGTTAGTTCCATAAGTGCTGTATTTTTCGCAACTTGTTTAATTTCCTGTCTCCGGTTGTGATTTTCATCGCCAAGTGTGATGAGTTCTTCCTTTAGTTTGGAATTATCGAGTCTCAATGCTTGCATTTCCAATCACAATTGCTGAATGGGATCTAGATATAATAAAGAATCCGGTGCTATATGCGTTGGAGATTGTGCTCTCGATGTGGGTTGAGTGTTGTTGGGGTAGGTCATTGTCGTGAGGAATACAGGAATCAGTTCGTGTGATCAATCAGAAGTCTCGCCAGCATCGTCGGTCGCGTAAGTTACACCGTTGTTATCTCGATACTTAGCATATGCCAGCGCGAACTATCAGTCTCGCTCCTGTTATCTGATATGCGAGATTATGGTTTGCTTTGGACGTATAGTCTTTTAATACAGTGGAATGCAGGGATATCGTCTATTACAATTTCCCTGATTCCAAAGTAATGGTTTCTATTATTGTTGAGGAAAGGCAGTGCTCTGGAGCATCAGGGGTATACCTTACCGGAATTGCAAAACTTTGTCTCGCCTAACGTGAAATTAACTTTGATTTTACGTTAGCCTTCTTCCTCAGACAGGAAAAAGGACTTATTCTTTTTCCAATTCGATACGATTTGTTTTTTATTCAAATGCTTACTTTTTCTAAATTCGCTGGATGGCTTGATCCTCTCTGGTTAGCACCTGGGAGTCCGTGGAGTTCCTCGTTGTTAACCTGGATTTGGGCGATGGCCGATGACTGATCGTCGGTCTTCCAAGCGTTGTTACACAGGTGCTTCTTCCGCCTGATTGCGGGCCTCGTTCAATTTTTTGAATTTTGGAAAACGGGGTTTTACGTTGTATAGCAGCTACTCAATTCACCAACTATTTTTAACCACAGGTTTCCTACTTTTCAGGTTGTCGGGTCACCCATAGGTAGATCCGGAGTTCAAATGAATTTCGTAAAATTCTTTCCCTTCTCGTCTTAAATAAATTCCGTAGAATTCCTTTCCAAGGTTCGTCACAAGAATTGCTTTTATAAGACTTCTCTTTGTATCCGTGGATACCGAAATCGAAGATCAATCCTGGTAGAATCGCCAAAATATTATGCGTAAAAATGCTTAGCGTGCTTTTTTTGTGTAAGCTCGAGGTCAATCTCTGACTTCGAGCGCTTTATTTACGTTTATGAGTACAGGTATAGAACTGAGCTCCTCAAAGAGGGGGCGTTTTATATGTGCTAATTAGGCGTAGAGTGGGGGTATATGTCAGCTCGTAACAGTAAGACCGAAATAATAAAAATTTATGTTCCTATTAAATTAAATTGATATCAATTATAAATAGGAAATTTGTTTATTATGTTCAATTTTCTTTATTAAATCTACTATATTCTCTTATATTTCATCTCAATACACTAAAATCATTAACTTTTATTTTGAAATAACAGATGGATTAATTGGTTTTACATTTGAGTTTATGTCTCAGAATAATATTTTGAATTCCTCTAAGAAAGAAATTTTTATAAACGATAAACTTTGCTTGAAGAAAAAACTTTGTAATCTCTCAAAAAGATTTTGATTTATATCCGTTTTAATTTATTTGTAACTGCTTCGAAATATGAAAACAACCCAACCTCAAATTAAGCAAATGGTACTTTATTTTTTTAATTCAATATTTACTAAGCAAACCATTTCCTTGCATCAGCACGAAATAGTACACGCAGTACGTATAACAATATACACAACAAAACTTGAAGAAAATTTGTGAATACGGAGTGCGGACCTGTTCGGTTCTTGACATGTGCTCCGTTTCGTGTCGCTCTATACTTGCCACAACTTATTTATTAGACAATTTTGTAGTTTGTATTGTATCTCAGTGATTGTATTTGTGTTCGGAGTGCAGTGTATATGTTGCATTTGGTGATTTTTGGGCTCTTTGGTGCTTAAAAGACTGTTTTTTAGTTTCGGAGGTCGACAGTTCTCGCGCAGTTAATACGTATTACGATTTGTCCCGAGTGTAACAAGACAATATCCAGAGGATCGCAGGGTGCTGTTTCCTGCATAACGTGTGGTGTAATCAGCCACTTAGCCTGCGTCAACGTCAGATTGTCAAAAAAAGAATTTGAAGATCTGAAAAAAGGATGAATCGATTTTTTTTGCGTGATTGGACGTGATTGGACCAAGGCTCCTCGCAAAGTGAAAGTATCGACCCTGCCAGTAAGCATCAGGTAACTAGCCCCTTACTTACTACAGTCTCTCCTGTCACTCCTGCGATCCTGCCGCCTGGATTCATCGAGGCTGTGCATAGTGCTGGCTTACAAGCTCAGAGGGAATCGACCGTGCAGGCGCAGGTACAGATGAGAAATCTCTTCAAGGAATTCGAAACTAAGCAGCATGAGTGGATTACAAAAATCAACACCACGGTTCAGGAAATTAATACAGATGCTTCAGAGAATTCTCGCAGAATCAATCTGCTTGAAAGTTCTACTGTTAGCAGTGCGGATTTGGTCACGCAAATAAAGACGGAGGCAAGCTCGCTAAAATTGAAGGTCGCCTCACTTGAAGCTTCTCTCAATTACCAAGAGCAACCTGCGCTTCAGAGTACCCTTGAAATTCACGGGTTACCTATGAAGCCGAATGAGGATCTTCCATATCATCGTTGCCAAGTTTAGCAGACAGTCGGTAAGAGATAAAATAATCGATCAGAGGAAAAAAGTACGAGACTTCTCTACGACTAATCTAGGCTGACCAGATAATGAGAAAAGTCTCATTTTTATCCGTGAGGCTTTGACGCCCTATAACCGAAGGATCTACGCTTCTGCATTGAATTTAAGGAGACAAAAGAAGATAAAATATCTTTGGATTACCGGAGGAAAGATCTTTTGTCGAAAGGATGATGGCACGCCTAGGATTCAGCTGTCACTACTGCAACACGTACAGCGATTCCAATAACAATTATGCTTTCTACGGTATGGTTACACACACAGTTGTGTCATATTATTATTGTTTGGCTATTTCATGCTCGTTGACAAATATATTTTTAACATTTTTCATTTTTTTATACCTGGTACATATGTGTCTTCAGGTAGCAAACATAATTTCATATTCAAACTAGTAGTTTTTAATATTGATACTGGTCTTTCTCAAAGTAATTGTATACTATTATTCTTAATCATGTACTTCGTATACCATAAATGTTCTAATTTTATGCCAATGTTCACAGCACTCCGGATATCCGGATATCAATTTACGCAATCATGTCCACTTTTTTGGAGAATTTGTCTAGGGTTCTACGACACTGAATTCGACATTGTTTATTATTCATTTAGTACCTTTATTACTTTTATTCATTGCCGATATGCTAATTTCAATTGTATCTACTTAGTTTGGGTTGTGCTGATAATGGTTTTTTGTCTCAGTCATTTTTTACGTGTGCTGCGTGAGCTTCCCATTTTGAAATTATTTTTCTATAAAATCTTTCTCTTAATATATCCATAGATACCTTAAGCATTTGTCATGTGAACGCTCAGTCTCTCTTGGCTCATTTTCTAGAATTCAAACATTTTTTCAGTACATGTTCCTACCATATAATAGCTGTTTCTGAGTCCTAGTTAATTCCCAATACATCCTCTAGCCTCGTTGCAATTGACATCTATTCGCTCTTTCGAAGAGACAGAGACGAGAGAAGGGGTGGTGGAGTTTGTCTTTTTCTGTATGATAGTCTGAATGGTACTGTGGTTGGTGTGAGTTCAGTGGCTACTTACCCCACTACCGAATTTCTCTTTGTTGAAGTTGAGTCAACTTCTCATAGTGTTTTAGTGAGAGTAGTTTATAAACCACCCAATGCCTCCTATGGTACAGAGCTTGAATCGGTAATTTTTTCATTTATTCCTAACTTTAATAACATTATCCTTACTGGAGATTTTAATACTAACCTAAATCTCACTTCCAATCGTTCTAAATATCTAACATCTTTGGTACACTCTTCGGGACTCTCGATTGTACCTCATGATTCCACTCACCATACTGATCGTTCCAGTACTCGTATTGACTTAATGATTGTAGAAAGATATTGATAAGGTTATTTCCTACGAACAACATGCTATCCCTTTTCTCTCGAACAACGACTTGATTAACATTACCTTTAAATTTGGCTATAATCTAAATTCAAAACCAACCCAAAGACTGGTGCGGAATCTCTCTTAAATTAATGAACATACATTCCACGAACATCTTATTACGTATGATTGGGAAAAATATTACTAGATACAGATATAAATAATAAAATCGACGCTCTGACTAATTACCTAGTCTCTAAATTTAATAAATTTTCTCCGCTACATGTTCCAAAAGCTTTAATAAAGCTGCCCCCTGGATAACATCCGAAATTAAACTTCTGATGAGGGAACGTGATGGCAAACGCTGACTTGCAAAAAGAAGTAAAAGCCCAAGCACGAATCTATACATAGTAATTTTCCGCCTGATGACCTTTTAAAGACTTTTTTTACATTCCCACTTCCAGACTTATCATCATCATTTTCCACTACCACTCTCAATTCAACATTTAATGGCTCTGACTTCTTTTTCGGTGACATGATACCTGCAATACTTTTGGAAAAAACACTTGAAATCAAATCAAATGCCATTAGAAATGATGGAATATCAATCAAAAAGATTAAACTTGCCCTTCCAATTATCTTTCATATTCTATTGCATATCTATAATGCTTCCCTTCAGGTCGGTATCTTTCCAGATATCTGAAAAAAGGCTGTTATATGCCCAATTCCTAAAAGTTCTAAACCTACTTCTCCGAAAGACTGGCGGCTAATTTCTATTTTATGTGCACTGTCCAAACCACTTGAAAAAATTGTTCACCTACAACTATCTAAATTTCTCGAATTATCTAAGACCATTGACCCGATGCAATCAGGTTTTCGGGCAAAGAATAGCACTCTTACTGCTTCCCTTAAAGTAACGGCGGATCTTAAATTAGCAATGGGTAATAGGGAGATCACGATTGTTGTTCTGTTTGATTTTTCGAAGGCTCTTGATATGGTCAATCATAAGTTACTCCTACAAAAGTTAAAATCTTTTAACGTGTCAAACTCTGTCATCATGTGGTTTAAATCCTATTTTAATAATCGGTCACACAGAATTATTAATAGTAGTGGTGAGCTTTCTGAATACCACAAATATGCTGACGATTTTAAAATTTACTTATCGGGACCAATTTCTGCATTAAGTAGATTACTTCTTCTAGTCCAAGATGATATCGATCGCGTTATCCTCTGGGCCTGAAAGAATGGACTTACTCTTAACCCGGGCAAAACTCAGGCAATTGTTGTTGGACCTACTTCATCTCCGTCGCTTGAACACTGGCATTATTTCCACCTCTTCGTATCGACAATTTTACTATCCCTTTTTCGGACGTGGTTAAAGATCTGGGATATTTCCATAACCGTCCTTTGTCCTGGAAGGAGCAGGTACAGAGTATCTCAAGGAAAACATACAGAAGTCTACAACAACTATACAGGAATAAGGACTCTCTGCCTGCCTCCACTCGGATACTTTTGGTTAAGACTTTAATCTTGCCCCATTTCGACTACGGTTGTTTGGTATATGATGATTTGACCGACGATTTAAACTTCAAGCTTGAGCTTGCGTTAAATGCCTGTTCCGTTTTATCTACAATTTGCCTAAATACGAACACATAACTCCGTACAGACTTAAGGCTGGTCTGCTCAATGTTGCCAAGAGAAGACAATTCTTTATGGGTAATTTGCTCTACACTCTTTTTCAGAATAAAGCTCCCGAATATCTATTCAACCTATTCCAATTTGTAGACAGAGACCTTCCAGCACAGTTTAAGCTTCGTAAAAGTCATAAAATCCTTAAGATCCCTTTTCACAGAACGTGTCAGCTTCAAAGATCATTTATAGTAAGGGGTGCCCGGTTATGAAATAAAGTACCATACGATATTAGAAATGCACCTTCCCTGTATCATTTCAAGAATCTCTTTTTCAAATATTTGTACAATACTCCTAACCCACCTCTTGAAGTTAATCACTGGTAAACTCTCATATTTAGTTCTTGCACATTTCATCTTCGAATTTCCTTTTGTTTTCATTGACTTTTGTAATGTATTTCCTTTACACACAATTTTCCCTCTTTATTTCAACCTTAACATACACAAGCGCTACTAATTAATCACCTAATGTTTATTACTAGACATTAATCTCATACCTAATTTGATACAATTTCTGTAGTCGACTATATTTATTTTATTTAGTTTATAGATTAGATTATAAGAGGGTCAGTACACGTCAGAAATATCAAGATCTGCAGGTGGTTCTTCGATTTTAATAAAACTTTGTGAAATTGTAATGGTATACACCAGAAATATCGGCCCTCAAGGATTTTCGAAAATTTTTAAAATTGCGACAGTTACGCCATTTTTAATTTTGGAGTTACATTTTTTTGAATTATCGATATTTCTGGAAATGCTGATTGGATTTTGATGAAATTTGGACATGTTAGAGTTAAAAAAATATATTTTAAGAATATAATAGAATTAATGAAAAAAAAAATTTTTGCCCGGAAAAAAGTAAAAAAAAAATTTTGATTCAATTTTTCGTGAATTACTCCCTTTTTAATTTTTTTAAAATATCGATACAATGATTCGCGGCTACCTTCATGCTCCTACAGACTTCAGATCTTTTGCGATGCTATTTCCTATATTTGGCAGCTCGCATCCCAGAACGTAAGTATTTCCAGAGTTAGATTTATGTTATTAGAGGAAATGACGCCACCACGTATACCTCGTTGTTTCAATCCTTTTGAAAAAAGATCCATAATAAAGTAGATGTGAAAAAACTCCGTCTTGTTTCGAAATCAATTAGTAAAAAGTTTTCAGTTGGCTCGGAAAATCATATTTGTGATACATGCCGCCTAGAAATTCCAAATCATAGATCTAATACTCAAGTAAAGCATATGTATCCAAAGTTCTTCTGATGCAATGGAATTCAAACAGGTTGAAAACTTGTCTGAAGCTGGTGATGATTTTTCTAAAGAGATTGAATTTGATCAGGCCGAACATCTTCTTCCATTTGCTGATTATTTCGATGAAGATTTAGAATGTGACGTTGAAGGAGAAGATAATATTTCTAAGTTGAATGAAATTTTGCAAATCTTAAGAGTTCCATCTATTAGTAAGACTACGGATCTTCGAACACGTACTATACAAAGAAAGAAGGTAGCCGATATTAAGACAGCTCTTGACGTTCAAATGAAAAAGGTATTCAAGTGTATTGAAGATGATTGTAGTAAGAAAGATATAGGAGAACTTACTAACGAAATTAAAGAAGAATTGGATAAAAAACCAAGTTAATTTTATGTGTGTGATATATGTATGAGTAAGAAAAATGCTAGCGCTTTCGTGTAGCTGTCTTCTCGATTTCGAATTCGAGAGTTTCTGTGGAGGCCGAGTATTGTCTGCACTCTATTTTATTATCACCAATCGGTTTGAAAGAGTGAAAGCTCCTGGTACCCGCAATTGCTTGAGCTTTGTCAAACCGACTGTTCAAGCTCCGAGCTTTTCTGTTGTGCTCTTTTTGTGAACAAAATAGCAACTTGATATTCGGCAAAGCATTAGTGCCCCACTCGTATACATCTCTGGCTGTCAAAATCTGTTTGTTACTTGACCGTTGAAGACTAGCTCGTGTAGCTTCTCGCTTAATAGTTTCTCCTATTCCATCGCACGGACTTTTATCATGAGAAGTAGCAAAGAATTCCCAGGAAGCTTCAATCCCAAAATCTCGCTTGTGATGTGCTAGGTTGACGAAGTTGCTTTTGCTTTAATATTGGGAAGCTGCTCCATCAGTGAAATACATGATTTTCTTGACAATGTAGTTTTTTTTTCAACTCAGCAATAATTTTTTCCATAAGCAGATGAACTGCACTAGTATTATGCGCAAGATCTTCTGAAATGATTACATAACTTTCGCACACGACTTTGCCATCTTTCTTAAAATAAACTACACCGGGTTGGACAGTGATCTGTTCTTTATTCCAATACTCACTTTGTATTGCATTTTGAATCATTGTTTCGTGATTCTGAGCAAAATCAAAAAGTATTATAAATACTCCCTCTTCAAGAGATTCCTTAGAGTCGCTAAGAAATTGGCTTTGACTTTTCGCTATAAAGTCGTGTTTTAGAAGATCAGTTAAACGTTTAGTGAGTTTCTCATAATAATCCTCAGCTGTGTCATTCAAAGTTTCTAAAGAGGCACGGTCTGTCGAAGTCCACCAATTGTAGGTGACTCTTTCAATGGAGTTGCTTTCAAAAAGCTTTTGGACTTTTTCAATTAAAGATTTCACACCTGGGCAAGATTTGCATGATCCTAAACAACAGGAAGGTGTTTTAGGATCGCAAATCATCGAAGACAACATGGTTATGTATGAATCTAAGCTCTTTAGGTTCGCGTCATTTGCAGAAAGTTCACTAAAGTTTGCTCCATCAATCAATAATTTAGTATTTTCATGAATTTTGCAAACACAAATCGAATGTGTTCCACTCGCGCCTGCAAAAATACATTCCTTTGGTCGAAATTCTGCAAATTTAGAGAAGCCAATTTTTAGATCCGGAAACTTTTCTTTAAAAGTGGCATAAACTTCTTTCAAATTACCTAGAATTAGACTTTTTTCTATCAGTTTTCGTGAACCATCATGCTGTTTTACAGATATACAGTCTTTTTTCTTTGGCAAATGTCGACTCACTTCGCATTCGTAGTACAATTTTTGGACAATTTTGACAGTTTCTTCCGAGAACTTCTTACCTGGCCTAGGATTTGGTGATGATCCAATACCATTTCTCTCGTGCAATTTTATTGCCTTACGAGCTAAACTATATGGTACGTTAAACTCTGATTCTATCTTGCGAATTCCCCAACCTTTTGGTACCATAGTCAACAGTTAAACGGCATAAGATTTACTTGGTTTTTTATCCAATTTTTCTTTAATTTCTTTAGTAAGTTCTTCTATACCTTTCTTACTACAGTCATCTTCAATACAATTGAATACCTTTTTCATTTGAAAGTCAAGCGGCATGTATCACAAATATGATTGTCTGAGCCAACTGAAAACTTTTTACTAATTGATTTAGAAACAAGACGGAGTTTCTTCACATCTACTTTATTATGGATCTTTTTTTTCAAAAGTATTGAAACAACGAAGTATGCGTGGTGGCGATCTAACTCTGGAAATACTTACGTTCTGGGATGCGAGCTGCCAAATATAGGAAATAGCATCGCAAAACATCTGAAGTCTGTAGGAGCATGAAGGTAGCCGCGAAAAAGTGGTGTAATACTGAAACAAAAGAGCTGCAACTGCTCGCGCGCCGCGACGCTCACACCGCACCACAGTGGAGAGGCGGCGCACGGTCTCGCTAAAAGGACGATATCTTGAGACCTATAAGAGTCTCCATGAATTTTTTTTTGAAAAGAAAGGTGATTTCACAAGGAATCATTGTATCGATATTTAAAAAAAATTAATAATTCATAAATTAGTAATTCACGAAAAATTGAATCTAAATTTTTTTTTTACTTTTTTCCGGGCAAACAAATTTTTTTTTTCATTAATTCTATTATATTCTTAAAATATATTTATTTAACTCTAACATGTCCAAATTTTATCAAAATCCAATCAGCATTTCCAGAAATATCGAAAATTCAAAAAACGATTTCGTTAAAAATGTAGAAACTCGGAATGGAAATGAATAAAATAACATCCTGCTATTTCATTAAACCATCAGGTTGACTTTTATAAATTGTTACCTTTCAAAAAAATGCTTTGATTTTTATCAGTGCTATATCTCTTAATATTTTAAATAAATATTTGATATAGAAATACATATTTGCATAAGAAAGATCAACTGATCAGGATTAGGAGTACACAATTCTGTACTCATTTCTTGTTTAACTACTGCCGGGTACTTTTCGCATAAATCTTTTATATGAAGAATCATTCTCTTCGTATTTATTAGATTCGTCCAAGTTAAAAATTGCATTTAACTTTTACAAGAAGTCCTATTCACTAACGTGCTGCGAAAAGTACTTGCGCACACAGTGCTTGTGACGAACCATCTTCCAAATCTTACCCGGTAGTCCGGTACTCGGTAATCGCGCCTGTACTCGTGTTTGTTCGTATTATCAAGCTTCCAAGATTCAGTTGTACTGGCTCTCAGCGCCATCTAGCGGTTCCCCCGGACACTAAAACCTAATGTCTTCAAAAATACGCATGGGAGACGAGCGGATCATCGTACAGTGTTTTGAGCTCCTCTTTGGTAGCTTCCTTCAACGTTAGGAGCCGAAAGAGTCCGGTCGTTACCGATCATGTACGAACCTGAAAAGAGCTGGTTGGCGTGCAATTGAAATGCCGACATTTAAAGTTTGATACCATTCGCATAGTTCATGCATTAATTTAGAAAAAAAAGTATTGTCTTATTTCAAAATTTTTGTAATTATTGATTCACGCTAATTATATATATATATATATATAATTAAAAAAAATAAGGTTAAACAACCACCGCAGGGTCTCACTGGGAGCTACTGTCATCTAAAAAAAAATGGCAGCGGCTCCCAGTAGGACCGCAGTAAATCCCATTCATGGCCACGTCTCACAACCGTGAGATGAGTGGTCACAGGACACGATGAAATCACAACGACAGGCCGGCGAAACCCTCATGTGTTTTTAGCATACGAAGCGACCCAAGGATGACAGCTTTCTGCATCCATTTCGCAAGTGCCTTGGCATATTTTTGGCACGCGGGAATGGCTTTAAGGTTACGAACCAGTGATAGTTTCGCACCTCCGAGAGCACCTATCACAAGGACAATT
>CAKNWW010096314.1:7089-22823 GCA_932074435.1 Andricus kollari | reverse complement strand
TATGCAAAATTCTAATTATTTTGTGACAAAAATTAGGAAAGTACATTTGAGAGTTTATAGATCTATAAAAAAGTAAAAAAAAGTTAATACTTTCCGAGAAAAACATTATCAAAAACCATCTTCTGTCATAACTATGTAAGCGCCATGACATTTTTGTTTCTTTAAATTGTTTTATTAAACTCTAATCAACATAAAATATATCAGTAAAACGTCAGAAATATGAGACAAATGAAAAGATAAAATCTGAAAATTACAATTTTTCAAAGGCTCCAAAAAAATTATTTTGTCATAAAATTATTGGAAATTAATAACACAAAATCTAATAAATAATTTTTTAAGAAAAGAAATTATTTTTAAATTGTTTAAAGAATTTTTGTTTAAAAATTCAAGATACGGAATAAGTAATTTGGGGCTGATCAGGCTGCGGTGAAATTTTAAAGAATTTGTATACCAATAAAACGTTTTTTGAGAAAAGTGACAACAATTTTATGAAATAAAATGCGAAACGTCTCTACCATTACGGAAAATTCCGTATTACCAAACCTAGCACTATACTTGACCGGTTAATAATCCTTAAGAAAGGATTTTTGCTCGTGAATTTTGTTTATAACAAATAATTTTTTTCTAATATTTGCTGAACAGTATAATTAAGCATAGATAGAAACGATTTACACTGATTTAAACAATTTTTGACATTTTCAAACAGTTTTAAAAAAATAGGAGACTTGAATTCTTGAGATACTTATTTTTTTCGCGACCTTAAGAATGAAAAAAAAAACGTGTTTGCTCCTTCCTGGTTGACTTAAGGATACTTAAAACATTATATTTATTCATTTTGCTTTCAATTTCGCTGTGCTTCTAGCGTCAAAAAATAAGAATTGAGAATTAAATCAACCATGCAATAATTGAAATTTTGATCAATTTTTTTTTATTTTCATTAATTTAATGCTTTTTGCGTTCATTTGTATAGAAGTATTTTTCTCTTCCGATCAATAATAGCAGATATGCCAATTTTCAAATTATGGTTCAATTTTCAGTTAACAATATCTACCAAAATATTGGCAATTTTACAAAACACTCCGAATACATTATTTAGTACCCCTAACACCATGTAATATCAAAAAAGAAAGGAAATCGATGACCCACTTTTTCCTTTTTAAATGGAATGCCCCACATGGTCATGCAGTGACACCCTAAAATTTTTTATGTATACAAAAATATAACAGATAACAAACATTTAATTACGATATAAATGTTTTTAATGAATCTCGTAATCAATAATATAATTTATAATACTTTCAACCTGTCTGTTTGACATTTTAAGTGCTTACAATTTTGTAATTACAAATTGAAAATCTAAAATTACAAAATTTCAATTTGAATGCAATCATTGTTGAAAATTGAAATAAATGGAAATACTGGAATGTTTCAGAAGTAAACCATTTCAAGAGTTTAAATTTTGAAAAACTGCTCCAGTTACATACCGACAAATAAATTTTGGATTGACTTCAATTCCAAGAGAAGATTTTTGATTATTATATCATTTAAATGATACAATTCTATTAGAAATATAATTTAAGTTTTCAGCTGCTTGCTCGCGACCCCAAAAGAATGGAACCCAGTATTCACGAATTCCCATAATGCCGCGTATCCAGCAGTGATTTTTATTACGTCTTTTTGTATTCGTTCCATGGAACCTGAATTTTCGGGACTTGAGATTTCCCCTCCTTATGAAAGTTTGAATGAAAATGTCAAACTGTACATGTAACTTTGAAACATATTTGAATTCAAAGATAAATTTGATTCGAGAATATAAAGATTGCGAAGCGTCTAGGCACAATAAAATATTGTATTAATCTCAATAAAAAGTGTTTAAGGTCACTTCGTTTTTAAATGAAAATTTATCTCTCCCCTATTTTTTATTTTATTATAATTTATAAGAAGAATAAAATTTCTTTCTTTGCGTCTGGGAAAATTTATAATTTATAAATTTAGGTAAGAAATCCTAATAAATACGACATCTTCCAGACTGATAATTCAAATTAATTAAAAAAAAATCGATTACGTTTCGAAAACACAGTTTGTTTCCCTCATCAGGTCTTAACTAGTTTAAAAAATATTTCGTGAAAATTCTTCATGTATGAGTTCCATGTTATTAAAAGAGAAAAACTTTTTAGGTAGAGCTGTAAAAAGATTTGTTATGTATTTATTTATGTAATGAAACTTAGGCATCCCAATTTTGCAAACAATTAATAACTACATTATGTAACATGTGTAAATTATCCATTGTGCAAAGTTTTGGTGCGAATTTCTAGCTCAATTTGATACTTGGACATTTTGTGCGAACTAGCCAGAAGACATATTTTCATTATAGTTGTATACCTCTATAGATTAAACTACCAACAAACATTTACTCCAAATAAAAAATGGCGCGTAGTGAAAAAAAAATTATGTTTTACTAAAAAGTTCTAATATTGTGTAAACGTTCCTTTGGACAAGCAGAAAAGAACTTAAAATGATTTAAAATCGGAGAATATGTTCTACTTCCCATTATAAGAGATATTTTTTATTTTGAGATATTTAAAAAGAAAATATTACATTCAAAAACCGACGAAAATTATTTGTGTTAAAAATTTTCATTATTTGCATGTCTCAATCCATCTCCTTTACTTTTCTCATTTGTATTAAAAAATATGTTCGCGAAGCTTATATAGTATTTTCAAATCCATAAAAATGACCAAATCGAAAAAATGATGAAATAAATTACATATTGATCAAACAATTTCTACATTAAGCTAACTGAAGAAACAAGCGTAAGAACTCTTTTTTTGTAAATAAATGGACATTTACGCAAAGTGAAAATAATAGTTCGTTTCAGTTACAAAAAATTTCAGTTTTTTTTTACTTATTCACAGTCCAAAAAACTTGCACAAAATGTTTCCCGCATTACCAATTTTTTTTTAAATCCCCTAATTAGGATTTTTATATGGATCGAATCCATTTTAAACCAAGCAGGTTCTACATTTCAAGTCGCAAAATCTCTTATTATTGATGAAATTTGTTGTTTTTAGAGGACATTAGGCGTATATTTCCGATTTAAGAAAAAAATGTCCGTGAAGTTATGGATATTTAAAGTTTTACGCCTATTTGTCAAAAAACACAAGTTTTATTATTTTCTGACTCAATTCATTCATTCATTCGAATTTCTGGGTGGATTTCATGCGTGCTTAACAATTTGTGAGCTAGAATAATTTTTGTTATAACATTAAATGTTCACATTTTTTTCGGAAGCTTCAAAAATTATTAAGCCCGAATAAAGCTGATACAATGCCTCACTCATATAAGCGGAAAGTCTTCTAAAATATTGCTAAAAATATCAAAGGTGGGGTTTTCCATAAAATCTTTTCATTTTTGCAACATTTGAAAAAAAATATTGAAAAAATTGGAATATCTGAATTAGGTCAAAAAATGTATGTGTAGCCTGATTTTCTCTCAAAACCATATTTCGCCGCTGAGAGATTCTGCGACTTGAATTGTAGAACCTGCCTGATTTGAAATGGGTTCAATATGAAATATTATATCCGACATATAGAATGCCCTTGGTAAAACCAAGGTCAATTAAAAAATGATAACAAATTTTGTTTATGCCTGATGCACTGCTTTCGATTACTGTTCGGCATAGCAGGATCAATTCTTATTCTTAAAATATTTCGTTTAAGTGATAAAATTAATGAAAAACTAGTTTTATTAAAAGAAAACGAAATTCTATGCAAATGAAGTAGTGTAGAATTAAAAAATTGTAAAACAAAAACAATTTACAGCTTATTAATGTAAACATCTTTATTAAATCACACACACACACAGAGAAAAAAAGTTGCTTGGAACAAAAGCATCGTCCTCTTGCCTGTTTTGTTTTGAACCACGTGAAAATATTTTTTACACAAACAGAATTATTTGGCTGTTAAGTTAGGTGAAATTTACCGTAAAAGTATAATGTTTGCTTCAAGAAGATTTTATTTTTGAGACAAATGAAAATCCTTTTAACCTTGAAGTTAAGAGGAAATTCCATTTTTGTCAAAAAGCATCCTTTCGACCACTTTTGACGGAAGAGGAGACTTCTCTAAATGACCATTGAAATATAATTTGTAAGTTTTGAAAACACTATCAAATGAAAAAAAACTATCTAAAGCTTAGTGCGTTGCTTTTGACTGCTAACGTGTCAAACACTGCAGTTCTGACACTTGAAACTTTCATTGGAGCATATCTCGTTTGATCACTAGGGCGACATTTTTTAATCGCGTCGAGGTGCTAGTTTGAAAACTTTCATTCGATGTTTAATTAAAATCAAATCAAAATGCGGCTCGACCCTTCACCGTCTTTACAGTAACGCCAGTACTAGGGCACCACAACGCGACAGGAGACTTTCAATTAATTTAACGTCCCGTACTGGCAGTTCTATTTTTCGGGTTTTGCCTTTCACTCTGAATCTAGACTTCAAAGCCCAAACCAACCAATGCATTCGACTACGTACTTAAAATTGATAATCAATTTGCGTGTTATTTATTTAATTTCCTGACAGAGCATGATTTCAATTTTAAAATGATTGCGATACAAAATGCAATGAAAAATACTTCAAAATGAGATATATGGGAATTTAATTAAAAAGCGTATATTGATGAGGATGATAAACTGCTAATGGTGTTGTCACTGGTTATATGAAATATCAAATTACCATTGTGTTTTTAATCAGTTTCTAGCAGTTTTAGTATAATAAAATCTCGGCATAAGTATTAATTTTACTCAATGCCTATAGAAATCGTAGGTTTCAGAGAATCCTTGAATAATTTGCAAACTGTAGTTGGAACAGCTATGCATTAATTTCGAAAATGCATGCAAGAGACTGGAACTTGTGGTTAAGATGATTTAGAGCAACGTTGATTTGTAGTTTGATCCTTGAAAAGTGTAATTACTCTTGACTACCAATGAAGCATTTTATGCATATGAACCACTCTGATTAGCATTTAGAAGATATCGATATTTATTTCTATTTTGGTATATATAATCACTTTAATATTTCAAATCTTAATGACAAATATTTAGAAAAAATTCGATTAAAAAATTATTGGAATAGATTTAATCATTTTAAAGTTGCACAAAATTAAAATTGAATTCTTCTCAAAGTTAACTTTATTTATATAATAATTTTATATCACCATTCATTAGCAACACTTTTTTAATTATTTTTTCCATCATGGAGTAAATGTTTACGTTTTAATATTGAAATTTTCATAATAGAATCATTATAGAACATTACAATTTCAAACTTGGCAGAGAGGTCCAGCTTAGGGTGCCATTATATGATGTTTCGATATATTATTTTATGGTGAGAAAAGGAACACGTATTTTACACTTTAAGCAAAAAAATTTTTTAGATTTCTTACGAAAATTCGAAGATTACCTATTCGACGAGGGAATTCTTGCTCTTTCAATTAAAAAAGTAAAAATGAACAGCGGCTGTTTTTCTAAAATTCTTGAAAGTGGATTTTATAAAAAATTCCATTTTTTTAAATTTTTATTTTTTTAGACAGAGCTGGTTATATTGTCTATATAACGTAAGTTTTGTTCTTGGTGAACCACTACTTCTCATTATAAAAAAATCATTTTCGCAAAATCTAATTTTTGCATTATTCTCGGAAATAACAAAAGGTACAAAAAAATGTTCATAAAAGTTGAAACATCTAGAAAAGTTCCACAAAAAATACTTTTGTGTGATAATTTACATCGTTTTCAAAAATTATATTTAAAACAAATTTACGACCTCAGAAATGGTGAAGCCCCTATCGAACTGATGGGATACCTTTCTTATAAAAGCAGAAACTGTAAGCCAAATACAAGAAAAAAGTGGGGCTTTCCAGAAATTCTTGTTCATTTTTTTCATCGAATTTGTAAAATAAAATGAAAATTGTCAGGAAACCTCCACCTTTACAGTTCTCCAATATTTTTAAAAAGTTTCTGCTAATATAAAAAAATATTTATAAAAATATTTTAAAAAAAATTTAATTAGAAAAATCCTAAACTTAAATTATTACAATCTGAAATTCAACCATTTTCAATACAAGTTATATCAAATTAGAAGCATCCCCAGTCAGATAATTTCAATTTCAAAGCCTTGAAAATTATACAGTATTTCAAAATAAAATGTTTAAAAGATGAAAATTTAATAACATTAGATGCAAAATAGAAAGACTTTTACTATTGATATAGCTGAATTTTATTGCATCTTGATTTAGGTCTATTTTTTACTTAAAACTAGATTTAGACTAATTTTCGCCTTAAAGCTAGACTGACTATTTTTTGTCTCAAGAAAAATATCCTGAATAGTCAAACTGAAAATGAATGAATTGAAACATTTTTTTAATTATTAGTTTCAGACTACAATCTTCAAAAGTTGAATAATTTTGAATATGAAGTGCTTCGAATTGTACAATATCAAAATTAAAGTATTGAATACTTCACAATTTGAAAACAATAGCTTTCAAAGCATTTAAATAAAAAAATTTGTAATTCGTGTTTCGAAAATTGAACTATTTGAAATTTGGAATAGTCAAATTTTTACAGATTCAAAATGAAGTTTTAAAATTTGTTAACTTTTTAAAATAAAAACGTTTAAAAGGGAAATTTCTTTATTGAGATTCCTCCAAAGTTAAATACTTCTGATTAAAAGTAAATTAAAAGTACAAATTACGTAAATATACTGCCTGCAAAATTAAATAGTTTTGAAAACCCATTAAGAACTGTACGTTTAGACATTGTGGGCTATACGAATCAAACAATAAAGAATTAATACATTTATTTTTTAAATATATTACATTCGAATATGAAGGGCTTGCAATTGTGCAATTTCCAATTGGAAGCATAACAATATTTTTTGTATAATATTGCTATTAATAATTTTACATCCAATATTTTAAACGATTTAGTTGCTAAAGAAGGCATTTGAAATGTATAGTTTTTGTTTGTTAAAAAATATTGTACACCCTACTTCATACCTTGTAAATATTTATTAGGCAAGGAAAGGACATATCTAAAATAAAAATTATTTTTTTCTAGAATATAATACGTTCTTTTCTAAGACTACTTGCTTGTCACATCACGAACGTGCTTTCAATGAATATCGATTACAAGTTTACTGTATATAAAAGTGTCGCAATCTAATTTCGTTGAGATCGTCTCTGAATCGAGGTGCGTCAATGTGGAAACAGAGGCTGCGAAAAAAAATTCTCGACAGTGTTTCGCATGTAGTGCATGCAAGTAAGGCTAAATCTGCCCTCGAATATTGAGAAAAAAACTTGGCAACCTTAAAATATTAATTTTTTAATGATCTAACTCTTCCAGAAAAAAGTGGTTTTAGTCGCAAATTGGAAATTTGGTAACAATTTCTTAAATCTTGAATTATTAAACTACCATTGTAGAGAAAAAATATAAAATTTTATATGCTTTAATGGTTTTGGATATTTTGGTACTTTCTCTCCATTCCAGAAAATTATTTTATATAAATTCAGGGTAGCCGCAACTACATCCGACAATGGACAATTTTATTGCAAGCATTTGCTTGATATAACAATTATGTAATTATTCTGTTTAATAAGCAAGCACTCATTGGTATAATCCAGCTTGGTGGATTTGATGAAAATGTTTAAATATTATTAACAAAGAACTCATTATTATAGACTCCATACATTACGGACTTCAAATCAATTGAATTTGTTTTTATCTCATTTGATAACTGTTCAAGTTAACTTATGTCTCCATACATAGTATTCAGTTTGTCATTTTCAAAATTAGTTTGTTAATTAGCAAGAGAGGCGTGTTTAATTACAAAGTTAATTAAATTTACATTTGCTTAATTCGCGTGACTGAAGCTTGCAAACGATACACGATATGATGATTAATTCAGAAAACAATTCTCTTTTGGCAGGGTAAATTTGATAAAAACTATTCTTATCTTTCTAAATGTCCATATCGTAAATTGATTCGATATGCTTTTGGAGTATGGATAATAATCGTTTATCTTCATTTATGCCCTCTCACGTTCTAGATTTCCCATTCACAGACGTAGTTTTTGCACTAACTTATCATTCCCTCGAGCAATCTTGAAGAATTCTCTACTTTTCATTTATAAGAGCTTTTTAAAGATAAAATTATTTGTTTTCCTTGTAAGTATTTCTGATACTTTTGGAACCTTCAATTATATTTTTTATACAAGATTCCAGAGAGACTTCTAAATTATGTCAACTTCCTACAATTTTTTTTTACCAGAATTAAAATTCAGTTGAATGACATTATACAAAATGTTCATTATGCAAAATTATTTGCTATGTAAGTTAAAGTGCCAATGGTAATTTTTCTCACTGTAATTAATTTTCGAAAGCATAACATTTTCCTACTTATTGTATAGCATTCCCATAATATCTCAGCAGTTTCTCGAATGTAAAACACCCCCTCCGATTGAAATGTATTTTACAGCTTCCCAATTTTCTCTCAATCTCGTTTCGAGATGTTCTAATGGTCCAAAGCGATAAAACGGAACCAGAGTGAATCGCTTTCATTTTGAAAGGAAAGATCAAAGATTAGAAAACACTTTCGACACTCACCCTTGTTTGTGAGGGCCATCGAACTTAGCGGATGGCTCAACAGGATCACAAGTGCACTAATTGTCACGAAGCACATCCTCGGCAATCCACTTTTTCCTTCTCTCACCTTTACACAACAATCTTGACAACTTTCCTCAACACGTTGAAAAACTTTTTCACCATCACTATCACCTCCACCGTCCAAAGTTGGGTAAAACCGAGGCCAAACTTTTCTCACCCCCATCTTTTTTTTATTTTCAACTTTTATAATCCAAATTGTCCTATTATTCCTAGAGATTTATAGTTCAAACTTTTTACATTTATTTCAAGTTTGTTTTATCTCTCCGACTGTGTCATTTTACTTGTTTATATTTAGTTTCAAACCACAGGTAGTTTCACGGGTTTAAAATTGTTTGGTGATTTATTTTCATGGAAATAAAAGGAAAAATGAAAATATTAAAATTTCCAAAAATGGGAAGGTGCTGTCGGCGCGGAGCGATTGAGAGTATGTAAGGGGTAGTTTCGCGGTTGAAGGTGGGCGGGTCCCTTCGTACGGGGGTTCTCGCGAGACAAAATATCGAAAATCTCCCTACTGAACGTGCTGCCGCGTCGAGACACCCGGCGCTACTGAGTGAGGCGAAGGAGGTTACAGCCAGAGAGAGAAAGAGAGAGAAGGGGATGCCAGTTGAGGGTTGAGAGTCGAGGCGCTGGTGGTGCTTGCTAGGGGTGGAGGGTGTTAGAGGTGAAGGCAGGAAGAGGTGAGAGAGAGGGTGTGGGGTGTGCACCCTCTCCCCACTCCCGCAACTCTTGGTGGGACGTGGGGTGTCGAGTCGAGCCAGCGCAGAAAAGCCGGCGTGCTTCGGGTTAGTGGAACCGCGACCTGATCCTCCAAAATCTAAAATCACGCGGCAGAAGTTCCGAGGATTCGCCAAAAACAAACGGACAAGTACAATGTACTTACCTGGCAAGTGGAGCTACCATGACCCCTCTTTAGTCGAATTGGGATGATGCGATGTGGCCTCTCGACCCAAGATCGCCTTTCCAGAGTCTAAAGGGATGTTCATGTAACATGAGGGTTGGAATTTAATCGACTTTGATTTCTTTGAAATACTATAGTAGTAGGTATGTGCAAATAAAACGAAATGTAATACTAGATTTATTGCCGGAAGGATTTAAAGAGGGTTCATTTACTCAAAGTCAACAATCTATAAAACAATATTTTTTCTTACGTTGAATCTCCAAGATAGGGAGGGATAAGGATTCAGTTTATACCTCGTCTAACCACGACAGTGTATCTTGTTCAATACCTTTTTTTATCCCAGTCCCAGTTATAAGCCAATCTTTGTCTATCTCTTTAATAATATAATTAATGGCCTTTCTTTTTCAATCCCCTATTTTCTATCCTGGTATATTCAAGTCTATCTCTCATCTATAAATGGGAGTCTAATACGATTTTTTACAAAATGTGTCTATCTTCTTCAATCCCTTCTATTCAATCCCAGTTCATCCCAGTCTATTTCTTTTCTATCCATTACAATATTTGTCTATCTCTTTGGTAATCTAAACCCAGGCTTATCGTTTTCAGCCCACACTTATCTCTGGAAGTCTATCCCACGTTTAATAACTTTCATTTTCTGCTACATCTTTGTCAATATAATTCTGCATCCAGTGTTATTTAACCTCTTTGTTTCTATCTCTTGAACATCCGTGGAAATATTTTTCTATTTGTCAAAAAAACTTATCTCCTATCTCTTCTAATCTCCTCTTTTCTGTCACGGTTTGTTTCGGTCTATTTCTTCTCCATATATGGCAATCTGTTTTTTTTTGTCAATATTGCGTATATCTTATTCAATTCCAGTTTATTGCAGTCTGCCTTTCCTGTATTTATAACAATCCTTTTCTGTCTCTTTAAGTATCTAAATCCATGCTTATTTTTCCAAGTCCACTCTTATCTATCCTCGTTTATCGACTTTAAACTTCTTTAAGATCTTGGTCGATATAACTCTACGCCTATCTTATTTAATCCCTCATTTTCTATCCTAGTTTATTAAAGTCTGTAAGTCCCATATCCGTGGCCGCCTTTGTCTAACTCTTTGTAAATTATTTTCTATCCAAGTATATTTACGTCTAACACTCGCTTATCTATGACAATCTTTTTCGATCTGTTTGGTAATCTATGTCCAGGATTATATTTGTCAGTCTTCTCATAATCATCCCAGACGGTTTCAGTCCATGCCTCATCTACCTACGGCAGACTATCATACTAACTCCCTTTTAATGTAATTTTGCACCTATCTCTTTAAATGTCTTCTTTTTTATCACAGTTTATTACTCTCCTATATGCGTGCATTTTTTCCTATCTTTTTGTTAATATAAATTCAGGCTTACCTTTTTGGTACCTTTTTATCTATCTGAACCTATCGCTCACCCATATACTTCAATGTTTGCCTATCTCGTTAAAAATATAACCTATCGCCTATGCTATTCAATTAATTCTATCCAGTCTCAGTTTATAGATAATCCTTAAAGAATGCGGTGCAGAAGAGACAATAGTTGACATGTGAGAAAGAAATGGGTTAGGATGGTTCAGGCATGCTGAAAGAATGAAAGATGAACGACTGCCGAAACAAGTGTATAAAGGTAAAGTAAATGGCAGAGTACCCAGAGGCAGACCGCGGAAAGAATGGTTACAATGTATGAATGAGACCCTAATTCGAAGAGACATAAGAAGCCATAGAAACACGAGAGCTTGCATGAAAAAAATGCATGGACGTGAAGGAAGCTAGAGAAGTATGTCAGGACAGAGAAGTGTGGCGAAAAATAGTTTATAAAAAGAGTGTCAGTAGAGTGAATGACGCCTGAAAGAAAAGACCTTGGATACTTATGGGCTCACGTGAGGAACCACACATAACAATTTTGTGAGTTTCTTCACTTGGGGTGATCGCTAAAGAGATTGATCAGTAACCTGGGTCGAAGCAGAGTTACGGAACGAACGTGTTATTTGAATAAATAACACGAGAATTCTAAATCAATCTAAAAAATCAATACCTCCTTCCTCACATTACTCTCTTCCTCGCCGAGTGAGTAACACCTACCCCGAAAGGGAAATCGCTTAATAGTATAATAATAATCTTTCCTCGATTTATAACAATCTTTTTCTCTCTCTTCGTAAGCTACATTTCTTCTGTATGGTTGCCAATATGATTATGTGCCTATCATATTTAATCCATTATTTTCTATCTCTTACCTACATGTGAAAATATTTCTCTATCTATTTGTCAATATAATTCACTGCCTATCTTTTTCACTCCACTCTTCTCTAGCCTAGTCTATTTCAATCTATCCCTCGCCCGTGCATGGAAGTCTATTATCCTGACTCTTTGTCAATATAATTCTTTATATATTTTATTCAATCCCTTTTCTCTATCCCAGTGTAATACTCGCCTATCGATGTCAATCTTTTCCTACATCCTTCCTATTTCTAAAAATCTCTTTTAATTGTTACTTCAACTACTATTTTCTTCCCTTTCATACTTTCCCCTTGAAATTTTCTACAGTTTCAGTATTGAGGACATTCGTTTTACATCGGTTCCTTACTTAGACATATATAACCTACAACTGAGGAGTAAGCAAACAAAATGTGATAAATCCATTTTCTTTTAATTGAGATAATGATTGTTGGCAAAAAGTTTCCAAAAACAAATTTTTTCTAAGTTTTAACATCTATCCATAAAATGAAATATATATTTTTTTAAATTTGGAAAAAATATTTTGGGAAAAATATCATATAAAAAAAATGTGCTCTTGTCTGATCTGGCCCTACACTAGATCAACAATAGACATTATTTAGGACTACAAACCCTCCAAATTTCATGATCGTATAAAAAGGAAAAGGTAAAGTTAAAAGAAAAAAGATCTGTTGTTTGAGCAGATGCTGAGGAATTTAACACTTGCAAAATTCCTGAATACTTTTCAATATTTCTCTTAAAATATACAATTTTACAAAAAAGAAATGGTAACGTTGAAAGAAAAATGACCTGTTGTTCGAGCAGATGCTGATGAACTCGTGGAAGCTGTTTTGAAAGAGTAAATGTAATCGGAAATTACGTCAGGGAAGTAATAGCTGATGGGGGTCAAGGTTTTTTTACATCTGCATGACTGATCTCCCAGAAAACTATTCATCCGAGTTAGAACATGATTTTGAAGACTCAGATCTAGAAACAGATTCAAATTTTCCTATCATAACGAGTATCTTATACTCCGACAAAGGCAGTACTGGTAAGAAAGGAAAGTTGACAAGTGTTCATAGGTTGATAATGCTGTCGACAGTAGTTTAAATAAAAGAAAAATCTGAAAATATTGATCTTTTATTCAAATGAGCTAGTCTCAACAGCATTCTCTTCAAGCGTGTTCACTTTAAACTGTTACTCATTGTTAACGATATGCAAACCGCAACATCAATGTATCCCTATCCTTATTGTTTTGCAACACTTCGAAGTCTAAGAGGTGGTCAGAATAAAGTTTTACAAGCGTATGATAATGAGCAGAACGATTTTTGTAGTAGAAGTCATGTAGGTATTCTTGGAACTGGAATTTATAGCATTGCTTTAAAAACTTATGGAGGTTCAAAAAGAAACTATGATAAGTTTTCCTCTATAGGGAAAAAACATGCTAAACTATGTCGTAGCACAGTAAGTCCACCCCATTGTGATGAAGATGATATCATGTACGATGTATATAGTAGAAAAGTTTGTTATTGCTGAGCTACAAATATTGCAAGAATATGCCAGCCACCTATTTTGGGACTGCTTAGTCCAGTTTTTAATCTCATTTCAACATTTTCTATGATATAGTTATTTTTCAGCAAGCAATAATGATACCAATGGATAATGTTTAAACTATTTTTGAGTTTGAGATGCACATATGTGTAATTTTGAATCGACTGATGATCATGTTACGTACACGGTTACTGTATTAAATATCCAAGAACTGAAAATTTCATTTTCAGATATTTAGGGAACATACCCAGGTCAAAACGTTATATATAGTTTATATATACTGGACAAGACAATGATATTTTTCATTTTTATTATCAATTTTGCTGTGCGAAACAAATAAACAATATCAGTGTTTTGTCCACTATATATAAATTATACAATCCAAGTCCCATATGGTAACAGTTTCGGGGGTTGCCTCGCACTGGCCTTGTTACTAAATCGTTACCTTCGAAACTTAAACAGTCAGGGCCGCCTGAACCGTTTGCATTTGGAATGCATAATATTGCGCAATATACTCGACTGAGAACTCGCGCACTGCGGCCTTTCCGAGACGAGAGTCGCAACCGTATCTTACCCTGCCCGTTGAGAAACTGCATGGGCCAGCAGTTCTAGGAATTACAAAACCGGACCGGCTTCTATGGGACCTGGAGTGTATATAACATTTTCATTTTTCGCTTTTTCAAATGTATAAAAATGCAGCACTGTAGTCAGATTTTGTTGACATTTTATCAGAACTACGATTGTTTGAAAGGCACAGTGTATTGTAAGATATAAATATAATTTTACAATTCTCTGCCATGATGTTCATTACAAATTAAAAATCATAACACTTTTTCATAAAATTCCTCTTTTTAAAGTTTTTATAGTTATAGTTGCCTTTTACAAGTCGACATTCCTTTACTTTGCCATCCCTTCGATCAAAGAGGTTCATAAAACACCCATCGCTTGAATTGTTGAACTTTCACTTTGTTCCCTTCGGAGCGATGTGAGCGAAAGGGAACCGCACTAACTTCATGAAAACTTGATTATATGGCAAAACGAACCTTTTGCCTAGGCAGACCGGTTGGTTCCCTACGGAATTGACTCAGTCGTCACGTGTCAGTTCATCCCTCGGTGGCCCTGCCGATACAAATATTTCCGGCATCTCCTTGTCATCGTCCCAGCTGTCGCGAGAAACTTTTCCAGAGATACGAGAGCTTTTAAGAACGTTCAAACTTGGAACAGTGACGTCGCGTTCTCTTGGTCAGGACTTGTCGAGCAGGTTACTTAGATAAGAAAAAATAAGAGATTTCACAGGCTAGGACGTTCGATCCTAAACGAGAAGTGCCGACGAGCACCGGCACTAGTTTCCTGTTGAACTTCTTTCGTACTTGTTCGAAACTCTCGAACGTACCAAACTTTTTGCAAACTCTTTTGACTGTTTAAGCGAACTTAAACAATGCTTACAAGTTCTTGATTTAACGATTGAATATTTAGGAAAAAAGGGCAAGAATATTTAATAATAACTATTAGGTTGGCTTTTTTAATTTGTCAGGACTCTCGCGACTGTTAAACCACACCAAGCACAAAGTTTTCAGAAAAGGTAAACAAATGAAAAAATAAAGAAAAGTTGAAACCCCTGGCTGTGAATTTCACCTCGCGTTTTTCGACTTTCATTGTATTTATAATTATATTAGAAGAGTGGGAGGTGGAAGCATTAATGATATTTTAAGTCTCGAATCAATCAATCTTTTTTATTTTTGCATCAACTTTGAATTATGTTAATAAAATAGGATTAACGGTGCAAAGTCACAAAACTACAATCGAAACTATTTCGTAGTTTCTCATTTTTCCCCGATTTTGTCAACTTTCACAACAATTTACTAACATTTTTCGAAATCCGATAATTTTGTTCTGTTAATATATCAAAAGTACTTTTAATTTCTCGTGTAATAAGCTTTTTTTTATTAGAATTTGTTGAAATCGGACTGAATTATCGAATATTAAGCTAATTTAGCAACTGAATTCTCAACTATAGTGAAAGCTGATATGAAATTTTTCGCACTAACATAGTACTTCGTTTTAATAGTAAAAAATATTAAATTGTATAAAAAACCCTAAAAGTAGTGTTCGATAATTCAGTAAAACGCCAACCAATTCGAATTTAAAAAGGCTCATTATAGGTGGAATAAAACGTGTTTTCAATAGAATAGTATTATAACAAACTTTAGGATTTCTAAATGTGCCATAAAATTGTTCAAGTTAAAAAAATCAAGAAAAAATGAGAAACTTTAAAATATTTTCAATTAAGGCTTAGTGGTTCTTCACTATGATGAAATGAAAA
>CAKNWW010096206.1:473-10804 GCA_932074435.1 Andricus kollari | reverse complement strand
GGCGGGGGGGGGGGGGCGGCAGGAAAAAAGAGGGACTGTGAGCCCTGGGAATAAAGGTTTTTTAAACTCACCTGGGAGGCCTCCCTCGTCTAACGAGAGGTGGTGGATGTGGAGCATCTTGAGTAAGATCGACCGTCGGAGGTCTTGGTGGTCGTTCAACTTCACTAGACGGTTGTTTGCTCTGCTTGTTTTGTGGAACCGCAAACTGTCCCTGCTGTTCCTGTTGTTTTCTCTGAGAACTCGCCGGAATAATAGAAATAGCCGAATTTAGATTTAAAGCTTGGATATTTTGCACTGGGGATGGCCTCTGTTGTTGCTGTTGTTGCTGCTGCTGTTGTTGCTGTTGAGCCAACTGTTTTTGTTCGGCCGCTTTTCCCTTCTGCATAGCAGGAGTTACTGTAATGCCTCGAGCTGCTAAAACATTCGCGACAGCTTTTGCGTCCGGTTTCTTTCCACTTGGCCCTGCCGTATTCTGAACTGGAGCTGGAGCGGAACCTTTAGATTAGTAAAAAAAGAAACGATTTTGGATTTCAGTGCACACCCTTTTCTACGGAGAAGTTTTTTTTTTAATTTCGGCAAACTGAACAACATAAATGTGCACATAGCTAAAGAAATCCAAATCAAGTGCATGCAACTACAAAATTTGAAACAGAAACAATATTTTTAATTTAAAAACGAAAGAGAATAGTATATAGATAAATAGTTAAGCTTATAAATGCATTAGATACTTGTGAGATATTTCGTAAATAATAAATAAAACATGCAGTTAAAGGGGTAAAATAGAAATTACAAATTTGATTAACACCTGACTTTATGAATGCAAGTAAATTCAATTGAATTTGAGTGAATTAAAAAATGTGAGCCTGAATTGAGTAATGATGAACTCCTTGTGAAATAAAAGCATTTTTGCAAAAAAGCGAGACGAACAAAAAAAGGCAAATTGTAGATTCGTTACCAGGTTGTCTGACACTGAGGGTTATAGAATCCGTGAGATGTATCGTGGAATCACTTCTGTTAGGTGGCGTAGCAGCACCCTGAACATTTTGTATCACAGGTACTCCATCATTTCGCTTTTGCTGGGCAATAACATGGCAATCTGGATCTTCATTTCTATCTGGTAGGAGAACATCCATTCTTCTTTGTTTATTAACTGCAACATTATTCGGCTGTGGCATTTGTACCGGTTGTTGCATCGGCCTTTTCAGGCGTTGACGAGGCATCGCTTGTTGAGGTATTCGTGGGGCTCTGAAAATAAGAATTTCTGAGTGGAAAAAATGTTCATAGTTTGAGATGCACTCTACAAACTATATCTGTAGATGTTAATAATCTGTAATTTGTTTAAACCCATTCTTTTCAAGTTTCCTTTTAAAAACAATAATACGAATGCATACTCATTCATGCATAATTGCAAAATATCACATATTGACTTCCAAATAAAACCATTTTAACGATGAATAGGATAGTCAATTGTTCAAAATGTTACTATGAAAGTCATTTCGTTGGTTATAATGCTCAAAATCAGTTTTTCTTATCTCTGAAATTTATTCCATTTCATAACTCAATAAAATTTCTTCCAGTTGTGTAAATATTGTGCCATATATTGTGATTAAAGTTTAGAGAAGAAATTTTGTTGCATATTGAAATAAATTTCAATGACCTACTCTTCCATAGTTTTCCCTAATCGTAGTTTTTGTAGGTCTTTTGTGATAAATAAAAATTTGTAATTGAACCCGTAAAACTTTGTTTACTTGCTTTGCTTTTCAAACGGAGATTGCATTTTTATCATTGCCAGAATTATGAAAAATGTTTCAATTTCTAACCTATAATTTCAACCTCTATTTTCTTGAAACTAAAAATGACTCATAATTGTGTAATACTGCTTTACTATCAGTAGAACGTGTTGGTGTATGTAGTAGTAGACACGTAGTAGATTTCCTTCGCGTCCGGGCCAGTGAACTTATCCAAGAGATGGAGCTCCAAATATATATATACATATATATATTAACGATAATAAGAGTAACAGTAATTAATAAATCCAAAAATCACGGAAACATGCAGCTGAATAGTAGTAAAATTGAATATTTAGATATAAATTCGGTGATTTGACATTTTATAATTGTTAATGTTTAAGATATTATAATTGTTATAAATTATGTATTATAAAATATTTAAATTCTCAATGATAACATTTTTTTCCAAAAACTAAATGATAAGATGAATTAATTAAAAAATATATTTCTTATATTACATATACATATACAAATATTTTATATTAAATATTTTATAATAAAAAATGATGTTATGCTCAGCTGCGAAAAAAGCTTTTATGTAAGCGTTCTTTCGCAGCATTCAACGTTTCCTGATCATGAATATTTCAAGCATTTTTCTAATTTCAATAAAAGTATTCTCAGAGTGTAAAACTGCTTTGAATTATGTTAACAGTTAACGACTGATTAATAATGAGATATGATTATCATGTATATGCAAATTTCATCATTGAGGATTTAAATTTAAAAATTGAAATATTATCCAACAATAATAATGTGTATAATTTAGAAAAATTATACACTTTAAAGTATTATCCATTATTTAATAAAAACAGCAAAATACATAATAATTGAATATAAAATATCAAATCTCAGAATGTAGATTTAAATATTGAATTGTGCCAATATTCAGTGTCCTTATATTAAGGCACTATTTAGAAAAGTTTCAACATTTTTGACAACTATATTCAATAATTATAAACAGAATAATACGCAAAATGTTTTATCACTCACCCGTCCCAATCTAAAAATTTAAAATGAAAAATCGATAAATAATATTGACATTTTTTAAATATTTAAAAATCACAAATATTACTGTATTGAGCTAAAAAAGATCAAAATCAATAGTGGAGTTTAATATTTTAGAGTTGAAGATTTGAAAAATCACTTCAAAGTCTGTCCCACAAGTTTTTTTTAACTCGTCACGCTGCATTGCTATTTTACGATACAACTCGTAAATAATTATTCAAACTATTCATAATACGGACTGAAATGATTAATTTTATACTTAGGAAAATTGTAGTATAGTTAAAAATCGATTTATGAACATCCATACGAAATAACAGTATCTTTTACCGCTTTATATTCATTTATCATACTATAAAATAAGATCATATTTTGAAAAGCTGTTGTCAAAATTAAATAAATCGTGATTATAGTCATTTTCCGAATATTTTAATAATTTTTTTTTTTTAATTTTGTATTGAATCATAGTCGCATGTCGTGTCACGTTTTATATTTTCATGCTCTCTTGAGTTAAGCTTAATTAAAAAATATATATTTTAGGCGATTTGGAATTGTTTGTGTGGAACATATCGTTTTCCTAAAATGGCCAACTTTTTGGAAATCACCCTGTTAGTTTTATCATTACTAACAAAAATAGTCTGCCTTAATATTTTTGAAAGCAGCATTACGTTTTTAATTATTTCGCCTACTTCACTTGAAATATAGCTATAAAATTCTTGAATAAAGTGGGCACAAAAATTTGAGGATGTCTTGAACTCCTTATATACTTACAACGTCGTTACGACAATATCTATGTTCATATCCTAAACATGTTTTTGGACATCACGTGATATCGATATTTTCGTAGACATCATAAACATATCGTAAAGACAGTCGTAAACAGGGATAAGATGTGACGCGTCATTCGAGGGTTTCTACGTATAATACATAATCGACATAATATACGTATACAATTGTATAAAAGCATTGAAAATACATAAGAAAAATGGTGGACCTATTTTTCCACATAATATAACCCCTTTCCTCTGTTTAAACGGTTTATGTATACAGAGGTATTTTTTATAAATTTGGTATAAGAGACAACTGTTTTTTAATACCATCATAACAGATAACATTATAAACAATCTGACACCAAAATATAGCTTAGGTACACCTGATGCATTACGTCCATTATATAAGTTTCTGTAAGCAGGGTTTTTAGAATACTGAATTTAAAATTCCCGCTTCTTTGCTCACGTGATAAAATATTAAATAAATTTGGGGAAGGGACGTATTATACGCAGTAATATACACGTAGAAAACGATATATATGATGTTATTACACGTACCCATCCCTAGTCAAATAAGTTCAAGGTTCCTTGGATTTTCGACATTGAAATTGAAAAACTGTTGAAAAATAATTTTGAATGAAGGAAGTTATAAAAAGTAACTGACCTTGGACTCTGGACGATTGTAGAGTATCTGTTGCGAGGCATTTGCGGATGCATCTGAGGAGGATGTCCCATTTGCGACCCGGGATATCCAGGAGGTGCGTACTGAGGATACATGTGTGGCATGTGAGGATACATGCCCTGAGGAGCAGAGACTCTATACATCGGGGGCCTTCCTGGGGGCTGAATATACATATTAGGCGCAGGTATCATTGTGTTCGCTCCTGGCGGAAGGCTCGGTTGCATTTGCCCTTGAGGAAGAGGCATTCGTTGCACTTGTTGGGCCAATTGCTGAACAGGTGCCGGCAACTGTTCAAAATTGACTGGAGATATCATCTGCTGCGCATTAGGTACTGCATTATACGAGGGAGAATTCCTGTGGTGCGGTGAACTTCCAGGAACTTGAGGATGAACCCCGCCCTGTGCATCCACATTCATGTGGTGAGGAGAGTTTGCATTCATATGCGGCGAATTTTGGTTCATGTGTGGTGAGTTTTGACTCAAATGGGGCGAATTTTGATTCATGTAGGGCGAATTTTGATTCATGTGTGGTGAATTTGCACTCATGTGGGGTGACATTTGATTAATGTTTGGAGACATCGGCGCTCCGTGGATTTGCATTTTGTGAATGGAGACTTCCATCTGATTATTGAAAATCAAACTCCCGCACTCGGGAATGTTGCATTGGTAGTGACCCATTTTTAATCTATGAGCATCGAGTTGATTCATGTCCTTGAATTTGTCATTGCAGACACGACAAGTGTTTACAGTCTCAGCCAGTCTTTCTAAGGAAACATACTCCGTTTCGAACTGTTGGATATTATTTGAGAGGGCTGCCTCGTTTTGATTCCGCCTTTGATGTTCCATCAAAAAACTCTGGAGCAAAGTACCGGCAGTTTCGGTGTGTCCATCACCGGAGGTTCTTCCAGTTCCACTGGTTCCGTCATTGTTTTCGCTTCCTCGTTTATCGTTCTCATCAGTGGTTATTTGGTTCCAGCTGAATGTAGAGTTGGTACCAGATTGTCCATGTTCCTTGTCCATTTCTGTCGCGTCGTTTGAAGATGAACGAACAGGCTCCGGTGGCATCATGGATGATTTTGGCACTAGACTTATCTCTGGTTTACTTTGAAGACTCTGCACCGCATTTGTGGAACGTTCTCCTCCTTCTTCATCCTCAGGAACTTTGTCCGATATTTCAGATCTAGAACTAAAACGTTTACTTATTACCTCTGCTAAATAATTAGTCACATGTTAAAAATAGAAGATAAATTGCGTACTAATTGTCAGTGAAGCAGAATAGTTTACATTTTACCAACCTCGATTGTTCGCCAAGTTTCTTCAAATTTTCAATAGTTTCTCTGCATGTCGCTTCTAGAGCGTCAGAATCATCAGGATCATCGCTTTCAGTGACTGCCTTATCTGAATTTTCGTAATGATCTCCCGCATGTAAGTCATCTAAATTTTGATATTCCCTTTCGGAGGGATTTGCCATATCACTTCCTACACCAGAATCACCCTCGTTAGTATCCATTGAAGTTCTTTCTGTGTCCTCCAAAGGATTTCGAGTTTCAGTATCGAATTTAGAGTTATCATAATCTTCCTGAAAAGATCATTTCTTAAATTAGCATTTTTCTGGGTAAAAGATTGAGCTAAGGAGTAAAAAAATTAAAAGTTATGAAACGTACCTGCTGATTTATCATTACGTTTTCAAACGGCTCGTTGACTGATTTTTCGAGTTCCGTGTCATCCTTATTATCATTTTCCCTGAGGCCTGCCACCTTTTGCTGGCTGTAATCACCCGATTGACAATCCAAATTGCTGTTAATGACTTTGAAGTCCTCGGATACCGAAGACTTCTTGAACGTGAGTTTGAGAGAATCAGAACTACACTGTTTTTTCAGAGTCAACTTCAAAGTTCCCTTCTGCTCCGGATCCAGCCAATATTTTTCGTCTTGCTGTTTTTTCTTTACAGATTTCAAATTAGGAATCCTCCTGAGGACAACCCGCGGTTGTCCTAAGTGAATATTAATGTGACAACGCAAATCCTTCTTTTTTAGAAACTGTTGACCGCAAATTTCACAATGCAGAAGGTCGGGTGTCGATTCATTTGGAAGACTTTCAAAGCCTACGTTCTCATCTGCAAATCAAATATTTTTTATTTTTATTTAGTAATAAAAATACTGTGCTTTATTAGCTACCCCTAATTTATTAGAAGCACGAAAACACCACTCGAATAATTCCATTCACCATTATAAATTAATTATAATACCAATATTTATAAAATGCATAGTAGTATGTTATGAGTTTCTATTCCTTTTTTTTAAATGCAAAATTACCCAAGTAAATTATGCGATTTTATACATATCTTCAAAAATTACCATAAGTATTATATGGAGCATTTTGAAGACTTAACTTTGTATTTAAATACCATGCTGGAAGACATTATCAATAGTAGTTGGCTACTTTGAAAGAATTCTTATGTTTAAAATTCCTAATTGATGAAAATAACCATAATCCATAAGGGCATAAGCGCCATTCTTTTCAAAAATTGTACTACTGGCTCAAAAAATCAGATAAATAAATTGTAATACACGTGGTGACAAACGATTTTCTGGTGACATTTTTCAAATTTTGTTGCAGCTGTTGGAACTTTTTGCAATTTTTTTGACAACTTAAGGGTACTGAAACCAGGCCCTAACCTCAAAATTTAATTGCCTCATTTTACTCCACAAATAATATAATATAATCTTTGTTAAATATTTCGGACCTACTTCTGTTTGAATTCAAGTTTGTATTTAGTGTGAAAAATAGGCTAATTTCAATACTTTTTGTCTAAAACGATTTTTTTGGATTCTAATCCCAAGCCTTCGAAAAAATCGTTTTTCACAAAAAGTATTGACATTACCTAATTTTTCACTCCGAATACAGACTTGATTTAAAAAATAAGTAGGCTCGAATTTTCTAACCAAAATGTAATTCTAGTATTTGTGAAGTAAAATGAAGCAATTAAATTTTGAGATTAGGTCCAGGTGCTAACGCCCTTAAGGCTCGAGCTCTAACATCAACATTGAATTGCCTCATATTATTAAATAAATATTAGCATTACATTTTTTAAATACTAAGCGTTATTCCCTTTTTAAATAAAAGTGTGTATACAGAGGGAAAAACTGTTAATTATTAAATTAAATAGCTTTCCCCTATATTCACACACTTCTATTTAAAAACGGAGTACCGCTTAGCATCTAAAAAATATATAGTATTCATGCAATAAAATGAAGTAATTGAATTTTGAGGTTAGAGCTTTAGTCCAATAGCCTTAACAGCTTGACGGCAGCAGTAATTTATCTCCGAAACATATAATTAAGTATATTTTTGTATTGAATATTTCTGAAAAAATATCAAAACGGCCTTTATGCCCTTATGAAGGGTTACCCTTCAACTGTAATGCGGTGAAAAAAATACCGCAATAATTTTTTCTTTGAAGTTAGTAATATATTATTCCTAGAGATAGTTCTTACAATTAATAGTATGTACTTTAAATTCATTTTCCAGCAATTAGAATTTAACTCTGTATCAGAGAGAACTTCCTTGTGATAACCGTAACCAATGATTAATGAATTTCATCCCCTCAATTCCCTTCAATCAAAACATACACAATGCTAATAAGATAAAATATTATTTAAAAAGCAAAAACGAAAAACTTAATTATTTAGATTGATAAAGACAAATTTTCCTCATTATCTCTAGGGTGTAAGATATTGTTATTTATGTTAGTATAAAGCTTATTTTCATTCTCCAAGGAAATATAATTTCTACCTTCAATATTAGGTTCATTTTGAGTCTTCATTAGGAGATCTTCCGGGTGTATATGAGCTTGAAGAAAAAGCATTATATTTAGCCTTCAAACATTGGGATATTCACCTTATTTTAATTTATTCAATTCGACGTGGAATCGAAAAGTTTTAAAATATACAAAAACGAACAATTAAAAAAAAAATGATTTTCATGGGCAAATGTGAAAAAGCATCAGCTTTAGTTTTCTATGTAAATAAAAAAAAATGTAAAATAATTTAAATGAGAATTAAAATAAGATATTACTAGATTATATTTTTACACATTATCTTGGTTCCTTATCATCTACTTCCACAATAAAAAAAAACCTTAATTATAATGTTTATTGAAGAAGTGAGAATAATTTTATCTGAAAAAATCTCCAATATAATTGAAAGCCAGCTTTTGACTGGCGCAAAAAGGCTTATCTTATCACGAATAAAAATCCGGAAACAAAATGAGATTGGAGAATTTTGTCGATTTTGTCGGAGCTTTGAATTTAACCTGCACTAACCAAAATGTCATGTGACACGGATGTCGGCGTGCCGGCGTCACTTGAGACGTTTTCTGTATCAATGTTCTACTATCTTCTCCGAGGCACAAAGCACAAAACACAATTACTTGTAAATTAAATTATCCCGCAAAGCATTTTGATTTCCAGGAACTATGCACAGTCAAAAAAGGCCCTGTTGTAATTTCACTAAGTTTGCCGTATATCGGTAAAAAAAAGACCTTCGATTATTATCGCCGTAAAATGACTAATGGGAAACGTAGTCATTTTACACGTATTTTGTAAAATCACTACACACGCGTAGCGTTTACGTCCCATTTTGAACTATGCTTATCATGGTAATTTTACCAAATCGCGTAAAATCACTAGAATTATTGTACGGATTTGACCAATAGTTTGGGAATTTAGTAGAATAATCGCGTCGATTTTACATTTTTTCGTAAACTTAAGTGAAGAAAACACAGCCGATAATCAACACAATTTTTTACAGTGGACCCCACGCACACCCACATCACAACCGACACGATAGCATGAGCCAAAACAGATGACAATGTTGGAAACAAAAATACTCCGATAGGCCAAATTACACTTCCGAACAGGTTACGCCGTGTAACAAAAGCACAACTTGCGCATTTCCGTCAATATAGACAAACATGCACAATTCGGCCGAATGTACTTTTGCAAATAAATGAGTGGTTGCTACAGCCAGGACGTATCCACACGTATCCATGGGTGAATCGATTTTAAGCGACGCCATTGGTTGGCGCTGGCCAGTGCCGCCATTACATTTGGCTGCAACGCAAGACGCAACAAGCGTAAATCTATCCGCGAAGAGTATTTTGTGTTTGTTTTATTATATTCGTAATTCGGTGTTTGTCCTTTGTTTACGAAACGTACATTGCGTATCATCAACGCACAGACAAGATTCTAAGATCAAAATAGCTCCGAAATGACCTCGATTATTGACGATGTGGAATTGATAGAAGAAGTGAAAAAACGACCATTACTTTTCAACAACAGATATCGAAATTGTGATGATGCGAAAGAGGAAGCATGGGTCGAGATCGCAAAAAAATTTAACGCAAGACGTAAGTTCCATATTTATGATAATTTTTGGTAATTTTGCGCAACGCAAACGCGTAAGTGAGAATCATGAGAATCTAACCTATAAATCATGCACGGTAAATTGGTATTTGATAAAAGCCGCGTTTTCGCTGTTTAACGCTCATTTCACAGTTTATTATTATAGATAGGTTTCTAACGATATTTTATTTTTAATTATTTCGTTGGAATATCTTGTTTATTTTATTCAACAAAATTTTTCACGAATAAATTGTAATAAAAGAGAATTCAACCAAATTGTCTATTTTCGTCAAAAAGGGGCCAGAGTATTGTTTTGGCCAATAGGAAACTTAATACGCAAAAAGGGCTTATTACGTGTCCTCTACTGAATCTTGTAAAAAAATGTGTAATGTCCAATTAATCTTAGAATTTATTAGAAAGTATGATGATTTTTTCACACTCTACAGGGGAAAAATGGTATAAACAAATTAAAATTGTTTAAATAATTACCAAATACCCTTAAAAGGTATATTACTCTCAACATTGGTTAATTTTGCCATTAACTCCAGAAAATAATTTTACGATTTTAAGGAGAAAAAATTGTTTGAACAAATGTAAATTGTTTGAATAATTAACAAATATGTTTAACAAAAAATATTACTCTTGCCATTTATAAAATGTATCACTTATAATACCCCAAACATA